>KQ962822.1:59335-82011 GCA_001563735.1 Leucoagaricus sp. SymC.cos
ATGAATCTCCTTCGTGGCTGCTGGAGTAGCCATGGATTCCGCCAGCTGGATAAAGAACTTCCCGAAATCTTTCGCATATTCTGCCGCGTTGATGAGGTCGGTCGAGCCATGAGCGGCATCGACGCGCAAATGGATGAGTATTTCTTCAACTTCGGGTATGTCTGCTTGAGTTCGGGCTGCAAGGAGAGCCAAATCCAGCTGGTGAAACTTTTCCAGAATAATGAGGAGAATTGCTCTTAGCCTGAAGAACAGTTGCTCATCAGGAGGGAGCTGGCGATATTGGAGTGGCAGGAGAGATTTAGTTCCATTCTCAAAGACGAGTGACATTCACAAACCTTGAGACATGTAAGGAGAATGGAGTGAGGAGAATTGCTCTAAGCCTGAAGAACAGCTGTTCATCAGGAGGGAGCTGGCAATATTGGAGTGGCAGGAGAGATTTAGTTCCAATCTCAAAGACGAGTGACATTCACAAACCTTGAGACATGTAAGGAGAATGGGCTGAGGGGAAGCCATTCGCCCAATTGCAACCTGAGAAGGTCAAAGCGACGAAGCACTTTGTGGAAGTCACGAATGTGTGACCAAACTGCCAGCAGTACACCACATGCTGAATCACGCAATATTGATCAAGATCTCGAGCTATCGTAAGACTGGTTCACTGGTTCGTTCGTTTGAATCGTTTGAACGACAGGCCAAGTCGATTGCCAAACATCACCGAACCAATACTTGGCTTGTAGTCGTTGTACCACAATCGTCATTTGGCCAAACGACGAGATTCGTCTTTAGCCATTTTTCTTGTTTTCGACAACTTCCCTGTTCGAAAATGGGAGCTGCTGGCGTATATAAGATAGATTTTCCAATCTCCTGCTCAACAACCCCGTTCTCTTCCTTATATACTCCAGCCGCACATAGACTAGCACCTTCAACATCCGCTCTATACTATGGATCCCAGCGAGCCTACCCAAACCTTGGCCGAGGAGCTTGCAGGTGCATCCCTTACTGAAAAGCTTGGGTCAGGGGCCTTTGAGTTTTTCCTCATACTGGGTGACAGTGTACAGCCGCGCGACAGGTGAGGAAAACAATGTTGCATTCAAACTAGTCATTTCAAGTACTCAGGCTCTGGTTGTAGTAATACGGGCCCGCACGCAGAAACCGTCTCGGAGCAAGGCCGTCACATGCTTGTTCAGTGCATCTCCTATTTACGCGAGATTAGTGAAATTACCCGAGATGCTGCTTTCACGATTCAGGAAATCGTCGACGAAGACCTGAAAGATGTAGATGGGGAGGAGAATGCCATTGTTCTCAACAAACGGATTCTATCAAAGTTCGCCGAAGTAGCTGATACTTACCCAGTAAATGGGAGGGAGAAATTTAAAGGCTGGGAGAACACCGTCAGAACTGTGCGTATTTACGAGTTCATAGCGCTCTCTACTGCGTGTTTGCTCATGGATTTGTGCCACGCCCCTCCAGTTTCAGATAAAACACCTTCAGCCTAAGCTAAGAGAAGCGGGGAGCAAGGTTCACAAGAGCACTGTCGAACAGAAGCAAAAACGAATCAGGCAAACAGACGTCAAGGACATGGAGCCTCTTCGACCTGGAGACGCATGGACTTCCCTTGCTGCGTTTCTTACCACTGTCCCGATAAAGAAAGTAGTCCGGTTTTTCTCAAACAAACTTGGCAAACAGATCGTTGGTAAGTTCAGACATGCACATTTTACTTCGCTTCTCCGGTCTTAATCGGCATTTATTAGTGATCCAAAAAGACATTGACACCGGCAAAGATGACATACATGTCTTGCTGGAAATAGAGGCTCAGACGGCGGCAGCCCTACGAGTTCTAGACGCGACTACAAGTCAGTGGAGAAAGATACAGAGGGAGATTTGGGATAAGGTTGGCCGCGAAGTCCCAAGCATCTTAAAGGACAATCCCCGCATCACTCCGGAAGTGATGGGCCGCCTTCAGGTCATCATGAACACCATTCTCAAAGACCTTGTCAGCTTAAACGAGCAGGTAAGTCTAGTATCAAATGTCGAGTCGGGTAAAATCACGAAAGCCCTGACCCTGCGGCTCCGTCACAGATCTACAAGCGGTGGAAGGAGGTGGAGGTGGCATACGGGGACTCGGTCAGTCGTACTATGACACCCAGCATACGGCATGTAGCTTATTCATATAATACTAATAGCGCTCTATGACACGCGAGGTTCAAGGCCTTAAAGAGGTGGCAGCCGATGTCTTTAACAGGCTCAACCAGCTCTTCTCTTCTGCAGAAATCGTTCGCGATTTTCATGCCAAAGAGGTTCACCGCCTTGTCCGCACTCTTGGAGTGTCTCTTGCAAAACATCTACAAAAGCTGCGGAGCATCTTCTCCGACTGGACTACATGTTTGGATGACGGCTATGCCGGAACGCCACTGGCAATGATTCCGGAGGTCGGGGCCATCCTTACCCATGCTTACACATTTGTGGAGGAGGCTCGCAAGCTCTGCCGCGAGATCCGAACCATATTGGAGGGGGAAGTCAGTTACCTAAAGAGCCGGCGAGCCGCTGGCATACAGAAGGAGGAGGTGGGAGTAAACACTCTGATATCACGGCCAAACGAGAAGCGTGTCGCGACATCTGCTGAAGCACTCGAGGCTCTCAGTGGAATGGAGAAGATTGTCGAACGGATCTCGAAGTTCTCCGTCCAGATGGGAATGAGCATGCTATTTTATAGGCGCGAATGTTACTCCAACCAGGCGTTGGAGAACACTCGAGAAGCTGCACTCGAAACGTTCCCACTCGATCCTTACACCGTTGACCAGGAGTTGATTTTGGATCTTTCCCATTTGCTAGGCGGTGAGATTCACAAACTGAATGTTTTGACGGCGGAAGAAGGAGAAAGCTCTTGATGTTTTTCATTTGAAGGACAGTTTTGTAATCTACGAGGAACTGTACATAGTATACCCGATTGGCCTGGACATCTTAGCACACATCATCTTTGAAGCCTTTAATTATAACCTGTTGAGGCAGCGGGGGCTCGGTTGAACTCGAAGTCTTACCCAGGGCCTCATCTTTTTGAAAGATCCCCCATGATTCGAGGGTATACAATATGACGATGCTGGAGTTTCTTTGATGATCCTTGTAAGCTCTTGATGACGTTGAGGCATGCTTCGAGCCTGAGTCCAACGAGGGAGTTCGTTAGTAAGTCTCGATTTCTGATGACAGAAGTGGCTCTGAGTGTTAGCCGTAAGTGATGTCACTGAGGTATCAAACCCTAACCCAAAGCATCAAATTTCAAAACGGGGCCCCTCAGGCCTCAACCGCCCTTAGGGTTAACAACAGCCACCCGAAAAGGGGTCTGTCACTCTAGTATCATTGTCCTCTGTATCCCCCAGAGCAATCGCGAAGGATAAAGTCCTAAACTCTATCGAATTTGGTCAGCCTCAGCGCAATTTTTCAGCAATGCTGGATTCAGTAGGAATCTCGAGTGGAGTCGGACGGCGGTCAGTGAAGACTTCCAGCTAAATCCGTCTTGATCTTGAGTCCGGGAATGAGACCGGACCAGTGAGGCAAAGTGCGAATGTTGATGAACCGGTTCCCCCGGTCATGTGGGATATCTTGTCAACAAAACTGTTGCCAAATTGCCTCTCGGCCGTGTAGATGCCGGACATTAAGCGCCCAACCATCAGGCAGCTACGAAGTAGGAGGTAACAGGTAGCCTTCCAGCAACATTTTGCGGAAGAGGGATGGGATACAAATCATTGTTGTCTCATGGCAGGATGCTAAAAATAGTATGCTTCTTGTATTCCTTTAACCAACTGTTCCAATGCACTATATACAAAGAAACAAGGTCCTGCAAATTTGCGTCATATCTCCTCGACTATCCATAAGGCCCCATATGTCATGTTAGCCGAGGGCAACGATAACCGATGCAAAGGAGTGCTCGGACTACTAAGGCCGCACGGTCGCTGCGATCCCTCAGTCGATGGAATAATTGTTATGGCATGGATGTTATGCCAACAAAAGCGTCAAGTCGCTGCAATAGGTGTTCTATCGTTCAAAACTATTTCCTTGGAAAATCCGAAGACTGTTTACCACGATGACTCGGACGTGATCCATACAGCCAAGGGATCGTCAACCTTCATCCTCGCCTTCCTACACCAACGCCCACCCAGCTACTTCATCTTTGACATGGATAATAATACAGCCTTCGTCAAGGAGGACAAAGCCCTTTCCATTAGCTGACGAGCCGTCACACATAGTGTCTGGTAGTGTCAATACAGAAGCTCCAGATTGATTGATTATCTGCCACTCCCCCGCCCATCATAACACATACGGCTGCCTGAAACACAAGTTCACAGCTCGGACGACGGTCTGAAGCTCATCGCAACTAGCAAGAAGATTCTCATTTTTGTCAGCTGTACAAAGGAATCACTACACCAGTTCAGCATGAGACCAGGCTCAGACTACTTCGCCTTGAGTCCAGTCAATCAATCACTGGATCCTTGACAACCGCGCCAGCGAAAGGGCCCTTGTATTGTTCTGCATCGTATGTAGGTTGAAGCAGAATTTGTTATCTGGAGAATTGATGGTTGCGGATGAGCCAACGTGACAAAGGAAGATAAAGATAGATGGGTGGTAATTACCTCTTAGATACGTGGATACATTGTTTGAGTGAGGAGGGAAAAGAAACGAAAAAACAAGACAGCTCCAACGGAAGAATGAATCGTGGGATCGAGCCACCAGTTCTGACCCGCGCAAAGCGCTCATCTCCGACGGTTCAGCTTCTTTGACGCTGGCACGGGTTCGGGCATACATACAGCCCGAGCTTTACGACCTCAATATTTTCTGCTTTACCTCACCCCCAGTACAAACACCAAACCAACTCAGACCCAGTTCGTGAAGCCACCGGCATCCGTCTTCCTTTCTCCGGTCCTGAGCCAGTTTTTCATATGGTCACCTCATCACTAAGAGAAGAACAATTCAGTGCCGATTGTGGTTTATTAATGCGGTTGAGCCTCCCCACTGTATGCTTGACCTTGTTCTTCAGGATCCTGATATTAAGCACTGAGGTCCCCAGAACTTCCGCCCATCGGGTTTCTATTGTCGGGATGAAGTGTGGTTTATCAATTGCGTTTTTTTTTTGAAGCTGCGTGAGGTAATAAACAGGCACAACCTGACTATCTAGCCTACCCAATGTTTTACTGCCTGCAAAGTCGCAGTCTCACCTAGCCACCAAGATTGGATCAGCGATGGGTACTGTGGGAAAAAATGCAATTGCACAGTTTGTGGGCGTTGATGTTAACCTGATGAAAGGGTGATCAGAGCAACATCAACCATCAATCTCAGATCTCAAATCTCATATTACATATACACCATATCGAGAACAATAGCCTTCGGTTTCCAGCCGAAGTCGATGACCCGATTTGTATACAAGGACAGTTTGACGAGCTAATGAGCCTCTCGGTGTGTAATCAGGGAAATTTGGTTACAAAACATGAGGAGGGCTATGTACTTCTATGACTTCAGTTGAACCACCCCACGGCATTATCATGTACATTTCCCTCTTGCGAATCACATGATGTAATAAATTGATCCTCCAGTAATTTGAACCGACTATGTACAAACTATGTATTACAAGAGCTTTTATGTTCAGGGAGATCACTGTCCTTTACAACAGTCTTTGTAGAACCTGTTGAAGGGACTTAGGTAATCGGCGAGAGGTCGGTATATTGGGAGGCAAAAGGACAAGGACTACAGCACCTTATCTACAATATTTATACATTTTCTGTATCTACCACTGAGAACAATAGAGGATCATTAAACAAGGAACCATGTGGTGAAATGTATTAGTATCATCATGCCATGTATCGTTGCTTGTGTCGCGAAAATTTCACGATTATCCTAACATGGAAATCAGATTCCAACAGAACCATATTCTCATCAATTTCCTTGTAGCTCCAGCACCGCTATAGCCCAACCCGACTCAATCTCCATGGTGTAAGGGAGAGATGGGCACGAAGTTTGCTTAGGGGCCGAATTGAAGGTACCCGTGTTACAACACTTACATGGAAAAAGACCCAAACCATTTATCGCAGCCTAATGTGACCTCTAACGTTACCACACTGCACAGCGACGCCCACGTTGCACCGTCTTGCACGACGACTGCTGTTGTGTTCCCTGTTGTTCCGACAACACAACGCGACCTCTAAGGTTACCACACTGCACAGCGACGCCCACGTTGCACCGTCTTGCACGGTGACCGCTGTTGTGTTCCCTATTGTTCCGACAACAATTTAAAATACGCACACTGTTTTGCACGCATTCGATTGGTCTGATTGGTGATCCGACTCGAGGAGGAATGCGGTTGAACATAAGCCAGCACTTTGGCAGCATCTTCGCTGAACTCACTACAGCATTTCAGATCGCTCTCAGATCGATGCATCCTTTTCTTTCGATACCAATCTCCACTGGTAGTTCAGCACTCAGCGAGAGAGCTGAACCGACATTGATGAGCGAATCTGTAAGCTCGAGTCTTGAAACTGTGGCAGTGGTAAATATCTACCTGGATTGGTAAGACATCTTAAAACCAGTCACCACTTACACTACCAAATTGCTGCGGACTGTGCTCCTGGAAAAAAATAGGAGCTCAACCACACTACTTTGAATAATGATATATCAATCATGAAAGGGCGCTTGCTCTGGATAGAAATTGCCGGGAGCAAGAAACAACTTTGCTTTGAGGATATGCAACAGAGAGCTCTGACCCATGTGAGCATCCGAGTCAGGTATCACAAGAACCTGACGACCATCGTACAGGCTTCACATGAGAGGACAATCCTCGTCGCCTTCCCCCGTTAGTGTATCCAAAAACATGGCCGTAGTTGTACCGTTGCTTGAAGAAATTTTAGATCACCGTATGTAATAATAGACCTCACAAATACCACAATGAGGAACAAGGCTTGAATGTCCCAGACGAACATGGCTAATGACTTAACAGATGCACACAGAGCACGACGATAAATCATGACCGCTAGACTCGGTTGATCTAATTCAAGCATAATGATCATCTTTGGCAGAGGAACTGTATTGACACTTATCCGAGTCCGCAGGTGACCCTCTGAGCGACAAGAGCATGAGGATCAACTGTAGTGGTGCCCATCTTTCACAGCGACTCCTACTATTCACTGCCATTGTTCCAACCACAATGGACTCAGATGCTCTGATCAGTGATCTGACTTGAGCTCAACTTGAAGGTTGAACGAGGTTGAGCATAAGAGAAAGTAATGAGTGGAAGGAAATAGCGACACGGCATGATGGCGGAACTACCGAAGGATCTGGAACCGTTCTCTGGATAACAGACACATGATTGCCCTGCATGTAGCCAAATCCGATCACTCGGATGGACGAGATATCGATCATTTTGAACATGTACTGTAAGGCTTAATCGTCTGGATTGCAATGTCATTCTTAGTAGAGTGCTAGGTACGAATAATGACCAAACACTAACTGACTCGAGCGCCAACTTTGCACGAACAGTCTTCACTGAGCCACTCGTGAGAAAAGACCACGTGGTTGCTTGGGATATTTTCTCCGACTCTGGTGGAAACAGCACGAATCGCAGGCTGTAGATGGTGGAACAGGAGACGGAATGATGCTGATACACTCATGCCATAATTCCGGGGATTTATTTTGCTGTCCATCCTGCTATCGTCATTGGAGCGGCAGGAGATCAGAAGTTGACCCCTAATCATACTCATGATCACGATCAAGTTTCTGTGGACTTTACTAAGCGTGTTGTCCATCGTGGCTCCCAAATGCCATCATCACACTGCTGTGGTGAAGACTTATTGCCCGAGTTCGGAGGGTTCAGAGTCAACGACGAAGAGGTATATTAAAAGTATCGAAGTCACGATGATGGAAGTTCGAGAGTAAGAAATTAATTAAACTATTTGCCAATGTTTGTCTACTGCTAGCCCGTCTACTCTACACCGCATTTTCCTTTGATGAACTCACCATCATCATAGAATCCCTCGACCGCATATATGGCACGGTCAGATAAATCAGAGAGCACACAGCCTTCGTTCAATTCTGTATATGTTCATCAAATGAGCACTTCTGTTGATCAAAGAATTCGGACCAGTACTAGATCAATCCGACTCAGAGTGCGATGTATATAAGTGAGTAGCTCCAAGCATACATTACTTCTCACCGGTGACCCATTTAACGAGCCCATTAGTAGCGAAAACGGTTGCCTAAGAGCTTACCCGTCTAGCCAGTTGCCACAACGGATCAGCTTCATCTTACATTGCAAGCATGAATGAATGGTTCTGTGACTGTAAGTTTCTTGCAAGTTTCCCCATCTCTCCCTCCCCAGGTCGTCGGATTCGGGAACTTGCTCACAATAGGTTGATAATTGCAGTGGTGACAGGGTTTCGTGGTTGGCCAGTTGTACGTCATGGGGCAGTTTGATCGAGTGGCTAGCAATAACCTCACCATATGGTTGCTCCAGTTTTTCGGCACTCTACTTGACCTATTATTACTGGGGATCTTGACAACGCAGATATGTAAGTGGGACTTTCAAATTGACACGTTCATCAAAGGTTCATTAATTCTGTCAGATATTTATTACTCGGCCTTTCCGAATGATAGAACAATCGTGAAATTTGCCATCATCACTGTTTATGCCGTGGGGTTGGCGCAGACCACTTTCGCAATAGTTGACCTCTACCGGATGTCTTTGTGTTCCCAGCCTGGCCGTGAGACCTTGTATACCGAGTCAAAGAGCCTCGTACATTTCTGGTTTGAAATTCCCTTATCGAGTGGAATAGGTGAGGTACCCACTCGCTGCACCGCGATACAGTTCGCTTACGGAGCCAAACTTTAATTTAGTGGCAATCATCGTTCAGGTCTTCTACGCGTATAGGATTCTCACTCTTTCTGGGAATTTTTGGATTCCGATATTTATTGTTGCTGTATGTAAATCCGACCGGTGCTTCATTGAGCTTCACAGGTTATTGAAAAGTGGACAATCGTTCTACCACAGTTATCATTGGGTCAACTGTCAACTGCGATCCTGAGCTCTCTCTGCTATGGCATGGAATCATTACTACCTTTGTTTTTCCTCACTCCTACATGTAAATGGGCTTCTCTGGTATGCACCATGTTGACTTAAGGAATCGTACTTGTGAAGTGATCAGCTAACAGCAGGGTAATTTGGCAGGTTTGGGGTCCCTTGAATGTGGCATGTGACTTTTCCATCTCCATTTCGATGTCGATCATCGTGAGTGGAAGCCTCCCCAAATTAGGTTATTCTAATTGGCTCCAGCTTCTCAAGCAGAGAAAGAAAGTTCTTATAAGAAGAACATACATCAATGTCACGAGAATTGTACAACTGATCATCGAAACAGGAACAGCAGCCAGTGAGTTACGAGACTGATATCTCTCGGTGTCGCTGATCCCATTGACCGGATTGTTGCTTCAGGCATTACTGTACTTTGATGGTCCATTTCAACCGCTCGATCCTAGGCATCCCGATTTTACATCCCCTTCCAGGCCTCGCAATTGGAAAGATCTATAGCAATTCCATGCTCGCATTACTCAACAACCGTTTAGAAATTGTGGGTGGAAGGACAGAGTTCGGGACCACCGTTCCGAATACGGTGAATTTACCAACGCAACTTATTCAAACAGAAAACTATCGAGAGCAAGCAATGAGCACCACTGCTTTTCGCCGAATGTCCGCAACAGAGAACTCTGACCTGTTGGTGCGGACATCTGGGTCCAATGTTTGCTAATCTTTCTTGCTAGGAGTCAGTTAAATACATTCAAGTTGTTGATCGCATTGCCGCCTGGAAGATTGAACGAATGTAATAGCAGTCTACTGTGTTTCATAGTTCTTGTGTAGAGTATTAGTCACACTACATTGTTTGTGTGAGGAGAGAAAATGAAGAAAATGAGCGGCTGGGTCGCAGTATTGATTAATGCTGGACCCCTCCTCGACAGAACAGAGAGATAGTCCTAACCGCTCGACTTGACCTGATCCAAGCATGAAATATAAAGATGATCCGTATTGATGATTATCCGAGTTCACAACCTTCCAAACGACAAAAATCTAAGGACCAACCGCACTGCATAGCGGCGCCCGCTTTGCACAGTCTTGCACGGTGACCTCTGCTGCTCCCTGTTTTTCTGACCACAATTTAAAATACGCATGCTGTCTTGCGCGCACTCAGTTGGTCTGACTGGTGATCTGAGCCGAGGAGGAACGCGGTTGAACATAAGTCAAGGCAGCACTTCGGCAGCGTCTTCACTGAGTTCGCTACAGTATTTCAGATCGCTCTCAGATCGATGCATCCTACCCTTCCGAGGATACCAATTTCCACTGGCAGTTCATTGCTCGGCGAGAGAATTGAACCGACGTTGATGAACGGATCTTTAAGTCCGAGTCTTGCATTTGCGGCAGTGGTAAGTATCTACATGGATTGGTAATGGTTGGTAAGACATCTTCAAACCAATCACCGCTTACGCTACCAAATTGCTACGGACTGTGCTCCCGGAAAAAAAGGAGCTCAACCACCATTCTGAAGTCGTGTCAGTCAACAGCAGTGGCTACACGGATTATGATCACAGCAGATATCAAGCCATGAGTTCACTCGAATTGACCCTCAGGCCTCAAGCCCCACGTTCAGGACTCCAAAGTAGTCCGCGCTCAAAGGTCAGGCCTTCAGGATCAGATGTTCTGAAAGCATATAGCTGCTGCATTCTCTGAGGGCCAAAAAAAAAAGTCTCTGGTCTTCTCCTCGACTTCACTGGACACCTATTCCACTATGATCACCCTCTTCAATCTTGCTGCGAACGCACCCATCAAATGCTGATCCTCCTATGCGTGGAAAGCACGGAAAGTCGACGAAAAGTCGAAAGACTACTAAAACGACTAAGTATTGATCTATGAATAATTATCAGTTATGTGCTCAACATGAAGAAGCTCTCATACAAGATTCGCTGGTTCGACTATCCCGATCTCGTACCAGCGAGTATCGAGGCCAGAATCAAACCCTACCTTGTCAGGTCCGACGGTTCCCCCTACTACACCTGTCCCGCGATTATCGGTGACGCCACGGGCGTTTCAATGAATGATTCATTCAAAATCGCTCAATACTTCGATAAGCAATATCCTGATACACCCAAGGCTTTACCTGAGGGAACAGATGGTCTCCAATCCATGTTCGAAGAGCAATTCATCGAAGTGCTTTTCCCCGTTTGGACACTTGTTCCCAAGGTTCCTGGTTTCCTTAGTGAGATAAGTGGGAAGTACTTTTATGATACTCGATCTGCTTTCTTGGGAAGGCCGCTAGAGCAGTTGCCTGTTGATCCTGAGGAGAGGAAGGAATTATGAGCGAAAGTGAAAGACGGATGCATGGTATAAGAAGACGGAAGGACCGTCCTTTATGGGTGAGACAGTTTTGTTTGCGGATTTTGTTGTTGTGGGTATGCTTCAAGCGATTAGGATTTGTTTAGGGAAGGAGAATGAGGAGTTGCAGGCGATTGAGGGATAGCATAACGAACGATGGGCGGGTCTTCTGGAGAACTTCGAGCCATATGCCAGCGAGGAGAACTAAACTGTAAAGCCCTTGTGCGCTCAAGAAATAGGGCTTGTATAACAGATTCAGTTTTGTTCTTGTTTCTGAGACGTTAGGATGATGAGATGCGCCGATGTGAGTGAAGCCACCGAGTAATCGAGAGGAGGGGTCAACCATCCGTACATAGTTACTGAGGGAGCGATACTGGCATTCCATCAGAGGTCGTTGATCAATTTAAACTGATTGTTCGAATCAATCGCCACCATCATCAGGGTCAACCTTAAACGTTCACGATTGGTAAGCTACCTCGGTGTAGCTTATTATCTCTGATCAAGCATTCCTAAACGCTCACGAAAAGCCACGAATAGCGACAGCGTAAGCCAAAGAAAGGGCACACCATGATCTCATTGGCAACAATCTGAAATGGGTGGCGCCGTCTGAGAAGCTTCAAAATTAGCTCTTTGCTGAGTCAAAGCATGAGTCTTACCGATGTACTAACTGCCGGGGCCGGCGAATGACGCTGTAGAGAGCTTATAAGAGCGTGAAGTCTTCAAGAGAGCACATCATTCCCCAGTCGTGACATCTCTTTCTCGTATTTGATTTGCACGCTCGTCCCTTGTCGATCATGATCACATTTTACGATCTCGCGGCAAATGGTCCAAAAACTTGGTCTCCGAACCCGTGGAAAACGCGGTAAGCGTTCACACTGAACTCTTCATACAATCTCACTCAGAGACTGAGTCCGTAGATATATTTTGAACTACAAGCAGCTTCCTTATCAGACGGTCTACGTCGAGTTTCCCGACATCCCTCGCGTTTCAAAAGAAGCTGGTATCGGACCCAGCTCATTTGAACCAGACGGAAGCCCAAATTTCACAATTCCTGCCATCGTTGATGATGCTACTGGAGTAGCGCTTTCGGATTCATACAAGATCGCTGAATATCTCGACAAGCAATATCCAGATACTCCAAAGGCTTTCCCTCCTGGTACAGAAGCACTTCAAGCAGCATTCTATCAAAACTTTTATGAACAAGTCAGGCCATTGGCTGTCATCTTTGTTCCCCTCATCCCAAACATCCTGAACGAACCAAGTGCGAAGTACTATAATCGTACTCGTGAGGTGATTTTTGGGAAACCGTTAAGTCAAGTGATGCCTGTTGGAGAAGAATTTGGAAAGAATTGGGAAAAGGTGACGGCGATGTTAGATTCGCTGAACAATTGGTATGAGAAGAGTTCGGGCAAGTTTTTGGCTGGGGATCAACCGTCGAATGGAGATTTCGTCGTTGGTGGTATGTTTCAAGGTGCGAGGACTGTTTGTGGCGAGGAGAGTGAGAGTTGGAAGAAGTTGGAGGTGTTGAATGGTGGGAGATGGACGAGGTTGTTGGATGATTTGGAGAAGTACGCTGACGTATCAAAATAAGTAGATAGAGCTTCATCGACGGGGCCAACCTCGAATATTTCCGATTACTGAGAAGCCTCTGAGCAGCATATTATATCTCTGACGAAACATTTACAAACGTTCCTGTTAAGCGATCACGAAAAGCTGCATTTATTCCAGCAAATAGCGCCAGCGCCGGTCAAGAAAGGGTGCACTATAATCTCACTCGCAACAATCTGCAGTTTGGCCAAAATCGAGCAACAGGCTTCAAGAATAGCTCTTTGCTGAGTCAAATTATGGTTCTTACCGAGCATTGAATGCCGGGGCCGGCAGGTGACGTTGTAGAGGACTTATAAGAGACGTGGAGTTTTACAAGAGAACGCATCATCATTCCTCAATCAATTTATTGTATCTAACTCCGTCCTCACGTATCGTCGACTATGATCACATTCTACGATCTTGCGGCAAATGGTCCGAAAACTTGGTCTTCAAATCCATGGAAAACGCGGTTAGAGTTCACATCTGACTCTCCATGCAATCTCACCCAAAGTCTCGTCCGTAGATATGTCCTTAATTACAAGCAGCTTCCTTATCGGACGATCTATGTCGAGTTCCCGGACGTCCCTCGCGTTTCGAAAGAAGCTGGTATCAGACCCAGCTCATTTAAACCAGATGGAAGCACAAATTTCACAATTCCTGCCATCGTTGATGATGCTACCGGAGTAGCGCTTTCGGATTCATACAAGATCGCCGAGTATCTTGACAAGCAATATCCAGATACACCTAAGGCTTTCCCTCCTGGCACAGAAGCACTTCAAGCAGCGTTCTATCAGTACTTCTATGAACTGGTCAAACCACTGGCTTCTATCCGTGTTCCCCTTATCCCAAACATCCTGAACGAACCAAGTGCGGAGTACTATAATCGTACTCGCGAAGTGATGTTTGGAAGACCGTTAAGTCAAGTGATGCCTGTTGGAGAAGAGCTGGAAAAGATCTGGGAAAAGGTGACGATGGCGTTTGATTTATTGAACGATTGGTATGAGAAGAGTTCAGGAAAGTTTTTGGTTGGGGATCAACCATCGAATGGGGATTTTGTTGTTGGCGGTATTTTGCAAGGCACAAGGATTGCTTGTGGCGAGGAAAGTGAGAGTTGGAAGAAGTTGAAGGTGTTGAATGGTGGCAGATGGGAGAAGTTGTTGTATGATTTGGAGGAGTACGCTGATGTATCGAAATGAATAGATAGAGCTTCGCGCGTTCCCTTCATTGGGCTAAGCTAATTTTCCCCGTGACGTATATCCTGTAGAGGACTTTGATTCGCATCGAAACCCAGGGCGTTGCTTGTAGGTGGGGATGGGGGGATTTATAACAGGGGTCTATTCAAATCTCTCCCAAAGGAATGTCCGCGCGTTCAGTGGACACGTCATCTACAAACCACGCATGAATATATAAAAGTGAGGTTTGTGTGAGGGGAAATTCAAAGGTAGTCCACACACCTATCTTGTCCTTAGCGCGCAATTCGCATCTCAGCATGATCACATTTTACGATCTTGCCAACAATCGATCCACGACTTGGTCTCCCAATCCTTGGAAAGTTCGGTAAAAATTATTTTTCATCATATACGAGAGAATGACGTACAATTTGTATCAGATACTTCCTCAACCTGAAGCGGCTGCCTTATCGCACCGTTTATGTTGAGTTTCCAGACATCGCCCAAGTATCAGAAGAGGTCGACATCAAACCAATTGGAACCAAGAAGGACGGAACTTGACTGTACACATGCCCAGCTATCGTCGACGACGCTACGGGGGTCGCAATGTCAGATTCGTACAAGATTGCCGAGTACCTGGAGAGGCAGTATCCGGATACATGAAAAGTCTTTCCTCCGGGAACCGAAGCGTTGCAAGCGGCGTTTCACCATTGGTTCAATGAACAAGCCACGACTCCCTTAGCGTTGATCATCGTTCCTGGAACTCCAAAGCTCCTGAGTGAGGGTAGCCTGGAGTATTTCGTTACTGCTCCTGCGAGGTATTTCGGAAAGCCGTTGGTCGAGTTAAGGCCGGTTGGAGAGGAATTAGTGAAGAACCGGCAAAGGTTGGAGGGTGTGTTTGATGCAGTGGATGGATGGTATGGGAAAAGTTCGGGGAGGCTTTTGGTTGGAGATACGGTATCGTTTTCGGGTTTTGCCGTTGCGGGTGCGGTTCATGCGGTGAAGATTATCTGCGGCGAGGATAGTGAGGACTGGGAGAAATTCAGGACGATGAATAATGGGCGGTGGGCGAGGCTGTTGAAGGATATTCAGATGATATGAATTAGCCTGTGTTTAGGAGAGTTAATTAGCTACTGTCTTCTATTTCATTCTTTTCGGTATACATACCTTGAAGCTTGGAGTTTTGGACGTCTCAAGCGACTGCGCTCTGCCAACTTCAACAGTACCAAGCTTGTTCCGATGGAACAAAACTCCGAAGATCAGCGGATCAGATTGGCGCGATCACGTGTGCAAGACGCGCTCGTCTTTCACACGGTTCATCCCATTAGTTCCAGGCATTTTGGATCTGGTCAGAATTCAGACAGAACCACAACGCAAGAATGGCCGCGATATCCCCAAAGTCAGGGCCTAGTACGCCCAAACGTACTCCGTCTTCAGCTTCAACAGCTTCGACTTCATCCGATGCTTCAAGCCGCCTTTCTCGTACCACTACGCCGAATCTACTTGCATCAACTCATAAACGTTACAAAGCTCCGCTTTCAGTCGAATCTCGCAGCAAGAATCTCACGAAGACCAAGTCTGTTCTGTCTCCTGTGCCTGGAACTCCTCCCAGGAAGAGTGGAACGCCTAGAGGAACGCCTAGTCGTTCGCAGACGTCGGTTTCACCGCGAAAAGGGGCAGAAAGCCCCTCTCTCATGCCGGCGACTAGTGAAATGGATGTCAGCAATGTTGATCCAGAAGACGTGCTCGTTGACTATCAGATGATTGAAGAAGCTGACGTCTCTGGCGAAATTGATGGGGCCTGGCTTCAGGCTGCTATGCAAGATCATGGCAAGCAAGATAAAGTTATGGTTTCCATTCGGTGAGATCGCTTCGAAACTTACGAGTTCATCTTATTGACGGTGAAGTCCCATTCTAGCGTTCGTCCTTCAGAAGGAACCTCTGCTTGGACCCCTTCACCTTCGACAAACAGCATACAACTCGACCCCAGCCATTCCAAAAACCCTACCTCTGGCTTAAATCCCACCACATTCAACTTCGATGCCGTCCTCACTGGTTCACCGAACAAACCCATTTATACCACCATTGCAAGATCGCATGTCCATGCCGCCATGGAAGGCTACAACGCCGTTATCTTCGCCTACGGCCAGACAGCATCCGGAAAAACCTACACTCTCAGCGGCAATGAAGAAGAACCCGGCATTATACCACGCGCAATGCGCGATGTATTTGGCTTCATCCGTCAAACTCCAACACGCGAATACCTCCTCCGTTGCTCCTATCTGGAAATCTATAATGAGAGCATCCACGACCTTTTAGCGCCTCCATCTATGGCTGCTGCAAACCCAGTACAAATTCAGGGTGGTACGGGTAATGATATAATTTTGGCACCGTTGAGGGAGGAGGTTGTAACTAGCCTGAAGAGCGTTAAAGAGGTGTTGAAACGTGGAGAGGGAAATCGCCGGACAGCGTGTACGGATTGGAATGAACGGAGCAGCCGGAGTCACAGTGTGTTCCGGCTTGTTATTGAGAGTCGGGAGCGCGGGAGCGGTACGGATGATGACGATAGTGATCCCGTTTCGACTGGTCGACAGACGCCCGCGACTAATGGACGACAGACTCCTGGATTGAATGGGAGACAGACACCTGGTCTGGGAGGACCTAGACTGCAAGCTCGAGGAGGGAGGAGTGTGCAGACGTCAGTGCTGGTGCGCGATGATCTAGTTTATATAGGCTAGTGCTCAAGGTTCACTTTTCAGAGTTTGATCGATCTCGCTGGTTCCGAGAAAGCTACTTCTGACAAAGAGCGGACGAGAGAAGGCAAATACATCAATACAAGGTGTGCGATGAAATTTCTTCTATCGCCCGAGTGTCTAAATCCTTGATTCAGCTTGCTGACTCTTGGGACCGTTATTGGCACGCTTGCTGATAATGCTGCAAAACGCAAGAGGTCGCTTTACAGTTTACCTTATTCACCAGAAGAACCCCGTTGACGAATTCTTTACAGCGATCATGTACCGTTCCGAAACTCCAAGCTGACACGAATGTTGCAACCTTCGCTCTCCGGGAATGCTCGAATCAGCGTCGTCTGTACCATTAACCTTGACCCCGGCGCGGTGGGAGAGAGTATGAGTACGCTCCAGTTTGCAAAGCGCATCAAGAACGTTCAGGTACGTCTTTCCGTGCACATGCGGTTAGTTCACTTGACTGATTCACTGCCCTACCAGCTCCACGCTCAAAAGAGGGAGATTGTTGATACAGACGCCCTCATCGAGCGATATAGGAAAGAGATCGAGGACCTCAAGAAGAGGCTTGCCGAACGTGAAGCAGAAGCACCTAAAAGGTCCCGCCGTCTTTCGGCTCAAGAGGCTAGTCTTACACCTCCCTACCCAATTCCTGCGCAACTCACTTAACTCCTTTAGCAAATTGACGAGTCAAAGGTCATGCGAGACCTTAACAATCGTATCAAACAACTCACCAAGCTTATCCTCACATCCGAGTCTCAAGCCGTGGACGAAGTCCGAGGGGACGAATCCCGTCCAGCCAGTCCTTCTAAAGTCGATTTCGACATGTCACCATATCAACTCCAACAAGAGCTTCTAAATGCTCGATTCCAACTCGAAACACAAGCCAACCAGATTCTCTCACTCGAAGCAGCGCTTGTCGCACGTCCACCCCTCGATGCAAGTGCACCTGAGAGTGAGAAGGATAAACTGATTGCGGAACAGTCGAAGACGATCAAGGAGTTGGAAATTGTCGTCAGAGGGTACGAAGATAATCTTGGTGAACCATTGAGAGCTGTGAAAGAGGATGTGGAGAAGGAGTGGAAAGATAAACTTGAAGAGGAAGTGAGAAAGAGGAAGGAGAAAGAAAGATGGGCGGATGAACTGGTAAAACAGCTCGAGAAGGAAAAGAAGATACGCACTAAACTTGAAGATGAACGAAGAGCTCTTGCCGCATTCGTCAGCAAATTTGACTCGTTGGGTCTTGGACTGCTTAACACGCCTTCAAGACTTAAGCCGCCAATGCCGTCTCCGAGAGGTGCAGCGTCAATTTTTGCGGAGAAACAGCAAAATAAGCAGCAGCAACAGTCTCTTTCGGGGATGCGTACTTCAGAACTTGGACTTGGGAGTCTGAAGTCCGAGGTTACGGAGTCGCCTGTAAGAATGGAATGTCCATCGCAGCAACAGAGTTTGTTGGATCAAGTTATGCTGGAGGAACAGTGGGGAGATGATGAGGATATCGATTTTGATGTGTCCTCGGTGAAGGTAGTAGGCAAGAAGAAGAGTAGTGAGTTTGGAGTCGGGAGTACAAAGTTGAAAGGGAGTGCAAGTACGGTGAATCCGAGGGAGGTGTTAAGTGATAAAGAGAATATTGTTCCACCAACTGCAGCGCGGTGACATGGATCATGCGAGATGTAGATGAATATGTTGTGACTGTATGATTACCCTTGTGTGTAGTCTTTTTGCTGTGATGTCTTCTGCTTTCTCATTCTTGGATCTGTGTACTTTTCTTTTATACCTCTTGCATTACCTTATGTTGAACCCTATATACATTACCGTGTATTTTTCTGCTATCGTGATTTTGGATGATTGTGCCCTGACAGGGACTCGAACCCTGAGATAGGGAGAGCGTGACTTTCTAAGTTGGTGCGAAATTCGAACCGAGAGCACGCATCATTGAGTAATCGAATGGGACAACGTAGTACGGCTCTCTTTGCTATGGAAAGCCTGTGAGAAGCTCAACGGAGCGCCCACCAACCACGATGGGACTTCAAAATTGACATGCCGACCGGCGGGTTGAGCATCAGACAGGACCCCTGGTAGTCCCCGACAAGAACATGTTCGCAGTTCAAGGTCCTGCAAATAGTAAAGAAATGTGCTGATGTTAAGGTAGGGTCGACGTGTCAGTTAGGTGAAATACTCATATTCGACACATAAATACGACGGAACATCGACCAGCAAGCTTTCGAAATCTCAAACAACTCAAGTTGCACACTTTCCCCCTACCAAAAAGAGCCAGAAGCGCAAGCTTAGTGAACCCGAGTCTCAGACTGATAAAGAAAACACCATGTCATCCATATCACATAATTTCCTAAGCCTGTCAGGTTCTAGCTTCGAGAAACAGGTCCTATGCTCATAGATGTGTCATTCTTGGGATCCCCAAGGGTCCCCATTGAAAAGGAAGCGTGTTCAAGTGGCGGGAATATCAGAGTCCGATGCTTCTCGCACCATCGATGCATCAATGACACAATGTCAATTGGATGACTGCGGCACGGGGACAAGATTTGAGAACTACAATAGAGGAGGAATATGATCAGGGTGCCCCACAGAGGAATGCAACAGAGGAGTGCATGATTCTACCCTCTTCCTCTGCAGAGGTTCTTGAGAGAATTGTGCAGAGGGTCTTAAGTGAAATACCTTTGGAAATCATGAGAAATTTTGTCTATTCACCATACCGTGGATACTTTTTGCTTAATTACCCTTAGATTCTTAATTCAGGCTCTCTGTTTCACTGATGCATACTCAAAAGAGCTAAGTGGCCGCCAAGCTGCATGGGCTGTCAGAAAGTACCGAGGTCATAGAACACTACTGGAATCAATTCTTTGTGAACTGACAGTTGACCTGGAGTAACTATGAGTAGATCTATTTGTCCCTAGACTACATTTACATTTCCTCGCGTTGATTCAGGGTGCCAACGCGTCGTTAATTAGCTTTAGCCACTAATTACCATGTCACACTTTGTCACAATACACGTGAACGAGTCATTTGTGTTCGACTGCTACCTTAACATCCGCACATTTGCAGGACCTTGAACTGCGAACATGTTCTTGTCAGAGACTACCAGGGGTCCTGCCTGATGCTCAACCCGCCGGTCGGCATGTCAATCTTGACGTGCGGACACAGTTGGTGGGCGCTCCGTTGAGCTTCTCACTCCGGCTTTCCATACTTTGCAACCCTCATCTTCCCGGAATTGGTTTTGCATGTCGCCCATAGAATTCTGTTTACTCAATGGTGTCGCTCACGAGCCTGCTCTCCAAAACGTTTAAGTGCATCGACATCAATCTCCTATGCTGCGACTACCCAATGTCAGCTTCGAGTTCGAAGACACGTTCTGATGTATTGGTGCGTGAAAGGATGAATGAATAGTTCCGGAGTCCCTCTGAGATTATCCCATAGACCTTTAAGTGCGGTTTTCTCGGTACCCCCGACGGTAGCACGCAATTACCATGCTGAATCAATGAGGGATTAAGAGTCTGGTTCTTTCTGGCGCCCATAATCGCGCACTGGAGAAAGAAGAATGTTCTACCATCGGCCTTTATGGGGAAAGCAAGACTCGATCACAGTCACTTCCACCTAGTGGACGCGCGGAACCTTCGACTCGCTTTTCCGAAACCGGGGGTGAGGCTTTGAAGTACGAACACTTGTATATCTTCCGAAATGAGATTGAGTTGGTCACGCCAGCAGCTTTGACTGATTACGTCGTGTGCTCCCTCTGTCCTCTCCCCATCTCAGTCTTCTCGCTTAAAAGGCGGCCTTCCTCCACTCCCAAAACGGTTGAATCCTGCACGAAGGAAATATGTCGTTAGATCGTTCTCCCCTACCGAGTTGAGTATTGTTTTGTCTTCCCCATGAAATCCTCTCTGTCTGACTTGACTTTTCCATTTCTCGTTGTAGTCGTAGCTGTCTCAAGTAGTGCTTCAGACCCTCGAACGAAATCCTTTGATTATGCTTACACGAGCGGCGATGGGATTAAAGAGTCATTTGTCAGTTTTTCAGGGTGTGATTATCCTTTCTCTTCGCCCTCTTGATTTATTGAATGGTCATATCAGGAAGATAAATGATTTGGACAAGCAAGTCAGTTTATACTTGAGGCTCATATTCGTGATTCAACGACTCATCAAACTTCTTCAGCTGGGAAAATTTGCAAACGGCTGCCTGCAACTCGGGCGTGTTGCGGGTCTGTTATTATCAATCAAAATTGTGAGGGAGCTGTTACGGCGGGCTCGGGAAGCTTTCTTTAGAAATGCTACTGCCCTCCTCCCGGAACTATACGAATCCGCTCGACAAGATAGTGGCTCAAAATCTCTCGATACCAACTTTGAGCATTATTTCATACCACCTCAGTACTTTAAGGAGCCACCTCTTCCATTCGATGTGTTACCGAGTGTGTTGGAGGAGCTTGCGCAAGCGTTTAATCGTCTCCATATCCGTATTGACGAATTCAGAGAGTTTACTGTATGTTCTTCTTTTTGGTTATTAGGTTGCTGTATCTGATAATATTCAAGGACGAAGGCTTACTATTCAAGTCTTTACTTTTGACCTTGGAGCACGATTTACTGGTGGGTATTATGCCAGTACTGTCAGATACCAGACTAACGATTTTCTTGGTACAGTATCGCGCGTCGTGTGCTAGGGTTTATTCTGGTGAGAGGCGTTCACACGTTGCAGATACCTTTCATACTAACGTTTATATTCAAAGGTCGATTGAACACTCCTCCAATCCAGCGTTACATTCATCAGTTTACGGATGAGCTTGAAAGTGATTTTGAGAAAGTGACTCTCGCCCTTAGCGACTTCACTGCCGTTGGTGAGCTGGTTTTTTTACCCACGTTGAAGGCCCGTGGCCTGAATATGTTGTAGGTGTATCGGCAATTAGCCACGAGCAACGACGATCGTCTCAAAACTTGACGAACATCTTAACCGTCGCTACTTTTTTCTCAGGCGTCACTGCAAGCACACTTGCGATGTCAACAGGAGCAAGTTCACCTAACCCAACTCTTCTTGTCGCGAATATGTTGTGGTTCGCCTCCCTGGTTTTTAGCGTCGGTGCTGCTCTAAATAGTTTGTTGGCGATGGCATGGAAGGAGACACGATCGTGAGTCGTCAGTTGCTGTGTGCTTCGTGTACCAATTCTCGTTACTAGCGGCTCACGGGGCGGTAAATTACCCTTCTGGGTGACGATGTGGGTAGACGGATCTCAGTTGATTTTCCTTGGTATCTCAATCGTGACCTTTTCGGCTGGCTTGGTTGTATATGCATTCTGCTCTGGACAGGTGTTCAAGTCTACCCTTGTTCCGCCATACCCTCATACTGACTCTGCTATAAGGCCCATTATACGCCCTATGTCACGGTTTCCGCAACGGGTGTGACTTTCATCGGACTGATCGCCATTTCAATTTGGATGGTTTATGAAATGTGGGTTTCGCCAGTTTTAAAGGAGCGAGCGGATGTTATCAAATCAAGTGCCGAGTCGGTGCATTCAAAAGTCAGCAAGCTCTCGATGTTCTCGGGTGGACTCACCGACATGCTTTCGAGCACCCTTTTCTCCCTTGGTCGACAACCGCACCGTGAACCATTCCAACAAGATGTCGAAAGCGTCGCTACGAAGGACGTGGGAGAGGGAGCGTCTCCGGACAAAGAAGATGGATCTCCAGTTGCCTTGAAAGCGAAACTAAAGAAAAATGTCAAGAGCGTAGCCCTTCTAAACACCGTCATGTCGGCTCTCATAACAACAGTGCGTCATCATAA
>KQ962822.1:94524-126128 GCA_001563735.1 Leucoagaricus sp. SymC.cos
CAGTGACACATGCTCCCACTCCATGAGCTATCATTCCCATTTTCCTCGCTAGCCAGGCAACACCGTACTTTCCGAGGGTTTGTTTCACTTGAAGATGTTTATCGAGGTGCTATCTCAGATTTCATCTGATGATGCTCGACGTATCATAGTATTGTCTGTGCTACAAGGCTGATGTCGTTCCTTATGGATCATCAGATACATACTAGTAAAGCCACCGACCTCCTGTTTATTCAACTCGACCGGTCTCACTTATTCATTGTAGAGTCCGTTCTTCTTATGCCATCCCTCAAGTGAATCGGGACTGTAATCTTGGTACACTTTCTTTTCCCCCTCAGGAAGGCGCACCCAGTCAGGCTTGGAATTCAGTTTGATGCAAACCTAGGATAAGACCCATCCATTGGCTCTGGTCCGGACGTCGGACTCAAGAGATAGCACTCACCATGCTTTTGGGCGGCTCAAGTTCGGGAGAATCGACTGATGAAGCAAAGGGATGAATTAACTCAGGCCTGCAGCGTGCAGTCAGTTGCTTAATACCATGATCCGTAGTTAGAGCGGCGGACCAGTGCTTGTCGTATAACCAGAGCATGCTCCCACAGAGCTTACAGAATTTACGTTCAGAGGACGCCCGTCGTTCTTGAGGAGTTCCCCTGTCTAGGACGGCGTGATAAACACTGAGAAAAACAGCCCACGAGCAGTGAGCGCTATGATATTCATACACTCAATATAACCAAGTTGCGTTGCCTACGCACCTCAAGTTTTCTTTACCTTCAACCTTCAACGAACAACATGTCGACTGTCGCTACGCTTTTCTCGACTGTTACAGCCACAGCACTTCAAATGTCCATCTCCAAGCAAGACGTCTCACCTTCGAAATACTATGTGGACATTCTCTGGCTTTGTGCCCTCCTATCTAACGTCAGTGCAACGCTTAACAGTTTACTGTCGATGGCTTGGAGGCAAGCTGGAACGTGAGTATTTCCAGAAAGCTGCTATGCAATGAACAGTCCTGAACCCGACTTGAAGGGAATCACAAGCTCTGGCAATTATTTCATGGTGGATCACCACCTCCTCAGCAACCTTCCTGGCCTTGTCGATCTCCTCATTCTCCGCTGACCTTGTCGCATTTGCATACTCATTGCAAAACGTGAGGTATTATTTTCCAGCATATTTCCCAGGATTACTCATTGTTTTTAGATGCCATTAACGGCTCCTTTGGCAGTCATCACGACAAGCACGACATTTTTTGGGTTGATTGCTGCTGTGTTCGATGTGCCTTATGAAAGGTGGAACGCGCATCGACGATACTTCAAGCTTAGATGAGACAGACGTAGATATCCCTCCAGAGGACACAGCATCAGTCTTGACGACTTCGGCGGAATCAATAATGAAGCCAGAGGGAGATTGGTTTGATGAAAACGAGCAGCGTGCTCATACGAAACAACCCCATGACCCTACTTTATCACCTCCGCGACAGACAAAATCTCGACTACGACATTTCAGAGATCTAGCCAGGGACATTGGAATACAGCATCTGGTCCTAACGAAGCTCAATAGAAGGCACTCAAGTCAAGGGGGATCCGTGTCGCCTCTACCAGCGAATAGGTTCAGAATGGCCGCGAGTGCAATAGTCGCTCAAAATTGCTCGAGTCGTGCCCAATCAGCATGTTCAGTCATCAGCATTACCATTGCAAAACGATATGGTTCTGTTCAGTTCTTACAATTCGCCCCTGATAGAGCACAGTTGGCGTTGACATGGTTCATACATTACCACAATTCGATATCTTGTTTAGGGTTTGAACTGAATCGTCATAGAGCGTTAAAGAAGAGAAGTTTGGCACAGTCTCCTCGTGGACTGACATATATGACATCGGGGGTGTAAGGACATTCAAAATTTGCACCAGTTGAAGTCAATTTGATCCCGCTCAGGAACCTGTCAAAATCGTCGACATGTGGCACGAAGGCGAACCTTCAATGAAAGGAAAAGGGCTTGTTTGGTATCTTGTCCCCTAGATTCAAGGTATTAAGTAGCGACCATTCGCTCATGAGTTATTTAGTAGGTCCCCGGACGGAAAGGAATTATTAGTGAAGTTCGACAGAGAGCTCCATATTCGGGATTATGTGCGTTGACATTCCTGGTCTTTCAGTCTTCCTCACACCTCCACCTATAAAGTATCGATATGTGTTGCGTAAACTCCGGACACGACATACCACAAGGGCTGTAATCTGGCTTGATGCGAATAGTGCGTTTCAGCAGTTATCGCCATCGACATCTAACCTGTTTATTAGCGATCCTCACCGCCGAAAGCTGTAAGATACACAAACGAGTAAGTCTTGAAGAATTAAACGATATCTGGCATGTTGAAACGACTAACACACTACAAGTCTCGAAGCCATAGGACAGTAAGGAGAGAGAAACTAGATCTTGCTTGATGTCTGAATATACCTTCTGCCTAGATGGAAGCTTACGACCTGCCTCAGCTTGACATCCGGGACATACTAGTAGCCATTGAACCGGCCCATAACTATCTCGTAATTTACTACCTTTGACGCTACCTTACCTATATGCTCGTCCATCTCCAGGAAATGGCTTTCCGTGGCCTCATGGCTCCGAGGTATTTTCTCGATATCGAGGTATGCCTTCCTTATGACGCGCATGGTCTTTTGTTGATTATATGCGCATATATGCACTGTCGTTGCGTTTCGGGTCTGTGCATGTGATGCACCGTGCCGCGCGTGTACATTTTTCATTCAATCTACTGATCATGTCCTTTTGTTGCCAAGTACATGTTCATACGGTGCGCTGCAAGTCCAATAACGTTCATGCTGATGAGTAGACAGTCTACTTGCTGATCTATGACCTTATTGCATTTCTTGCACAGGGAGAAATTGCCTTCGCTTCAACCAAGGATTGGTAGATGACCGGTCAGAAATTGCGTCAACACGGGGACGACGTTTTGGAGAAGGATGCATGAGCTGGGTGATCGGTATGGAAGAATCTGCCCCTTTATCTCTCTACCTTACCGTACCGGGTGTGTACGTTGAAAAGAATACAATGGTTTCTCTCGTTATTTTATTTGCCACAACGTATACTAAATGTCCGATTGTTGTGGATTATGAGAGATTGGCGATGGTTACAACAATCTCGAGAAATTAAGGCTGTGTATAATATTAAGCACAAAGTATAATTTACCTCAATTGTGAGACCTCGGTTAGGACGCGTTGTAACTAACGTACAAATTTGCTGAGGCTCTAGGACAGTTGTGGGAGGTTCCGCAAGGAATTATGCACCCGCTGTTGATTCGTACTGCGACATCAAAAGGTAGCGTGGTTTCTATCCTAGATCCAACTGGTGGTCAACACAGTGCCATGTATCCTGGGCTCTCCCTAATTGCAAGGGCATGAACTGCTTCTCCGACCGTGCCTGCACCAGCAAACATTATCACAGAGCTTGTCCCACGACACCAGACAGTCAGTGACACATGCTCCCACTCCATGAGCTATCATTCCCATTTTCCTCGCTAGCCAGGCAACACCGTACTTTCCGAGGGTTTGTTTCACTTGAAGATGTTTATCGAGGTGCTATCTCAGATTTCATCTGATGATGCTCGACGTATCATAGTATTGTCTGTGCTACAAGGCTGATGTCGTTCCTTATGGATCATCAGATACATACTAGTAAAGCCACCGACCTCCTGTTTATTCAACTCGACCGGTCTCACTTATTCATTGTAGAGTCCGTTCTTCTTATGCCATCCCTCAAGTGAATCGGGACTGTAATCTTGGTACACTTTCTTTTCCCCCTCAGGAAGGCGCACCCAGTCAGGCTTGGAATTCAGTTTGATGCAAACCTAGGATAAGACCCATCCATTGGCTCTGGTCCGGACGTCGGACTCAAGAGATAGCACTCACCATGCTTTTGGGCGGCTCAAGTTCGGGAGAATCGACTGATGAAGCAAAGGGATGAATTAACTCAGGCCTGCAGCGTGCAGTCAGTTGCTTAATACCATGATCCGTAGTTAGAGCGGCGGACCAGTGCTTGTCGTATAACCAGAGCATGCTCCCACAGAGCTTACAGAATTTACGTTCAGAGGACGCCCGTCGTTCTTGAGGAGTTCCCCTGTCTAGGACGGCGTGATAAACACTGAGAAAAGCAGCCCACGAGCAGTGAGCGCTATGATATTCATACACTCAATACAACCACGTTGCGTTGCCTACGCACCTCAAGTTTTCTTTACCTTCAACCTTCAACGATTCGCTGTGTCCGCCGAGATTGATGCTACCGCCAGAGCCGCCTACTTTACGACATATCGAACAGAAGCACAGCTACACACGAGGTCTGCTAATTAGAATAGTTGCCCATCATGGTCACAAAAACAAGACCGCACCTGGTACGGTACAGTTGTACTGGAAAGCACGCTGTACTTGACAGCACCACAGTGGCAGCTTCCTTTCAGCTCAACTGGCATGGTGGAGAGAATCAAGAAAGATCATTCAGAAGCAATGGGCGTCAAGAAGCAGAGCCCAGACCGTGCCTCCCCCATATGATCACATAGTGACGTCGGTGGAGATTGTTCACAACTGTGGGAGAAAAGACTTGGAGAGACCAAGTTGAACTTGAACAAGGCCACACAATTTGGTCTTATAGTAGCTTTCCTGACGACCTAATCTGAGTCTTTAAGCTTGAAACATTTAGAAGGACATAACGTTGAGTACATTCTAATATTATGAGTCTTGCCAGACCTCGCATACCACCGGCGGATCGCGGCCGAGGACACCCGCGGCCGACAAACATGTTGGCACCCGCCAAAAAAAGACAGAAGTACTGGGTTGGCGAGTCAAGATTATGCCACCTGGTTTATTGAATCGTTACTATAATGACCATGATAAAGATCCAAGATATTCACAATAAGGTCGGAATCTGAAATACTTTTTCGATACGTTTATAACAAGACGGCTGGCTTATTGATTCACCGACCCAGTGGAAGGGAAAGGAGGTCTCCAGGGGCTGCAAGAATGCTCATCTCCGTTCAGCATTTTCCTAGGACATTCGACATTCTAATCATTGTTTTTCAATGTGGTGCGGGGGCTCGACGACTTAAGACGACTCAGTACAGGGTCTGGTATGCAGCGTGAACGATAAGACATCAACAAGCAAAATAAAATAGAATAAAATAAATCTAAGGGTTAAAAACGAAGGACGGTAGAACCGTTCCTTTGGTTCTCTCCTCAATAACTTTGAATGAGGTTGAATGATCACATCAAGCGCACCCACGCCACGGCATTTCTCGCGCCATGCACCAGTCGGGTACGAGAATACAAGTTCAACATTTCTTTAAGGTTGCCTTAATTTAGTCATACAAGCGGCCTAAATTAAGATATCAGAAATTCTAGCGCAGTATTCATTGAATATGTCTTTCGCTCCCGCTCAGTAATTGAGAAGAACTCCATATTGAAGAAGCGTGTTAACATACTAAGTTCATGATTATGATTGTTACCGAAAGTCAATCGCCACGGTCTACTCACCAAGCGATTCATCTTCTGGACCAAGGTCTTGCAGCTATCAATGCTCTTTTCTATTTCTGCCCGCTCCCTGTGTCAGTTAATGGGATGGGTGATATTCGGAGCGCCCAGCTATCACAAGGTGTTTGCAAGCTTTTTCTGAAAGAGGATTCTTGAACTCACAACCCAATCAATCATGAGATAATAATGATCCGATCAGTTCCTTGAACATAACAGGCGAGGCCCGGTCGGGAAGGACGGTCTCAAAGCACGTGATCTCGGCTATTTCCGGGGGCCCAAACTCCGACAGAAGGTATTTACACACGGCGAATTCTATTTTTTTTTCCTTCACGAAGGTTTGCCACGCTGGTCGTTTTGGATTCCTCACCATCGACACAGTGCCATGACTCTACGAGTCCTTTCACCTTCAAGACCAACCCAGACCTAGGAAATATCGCGATGCACTTCACCTGTCGTGGTATGTCGATATAAGCTGGGACATTCAGCCATGGAGACCAGATCGGAGAATGGAGGATAAACATCTCGAACGGTGTCACTCGGTGAGTAGTTCTTTTCCATTTCAAACCATCTGAGATCTGGTCTATGATATTACAAAACCTGATTTTAATGAGTACGATTCGTTTCGACGGAAATGACGACTCTCTTCTATCACTGAGACTTTGTGCTTTTTTTCCAAAAATTGTGCTGACTCCTTGATAGATGACTGATTCTGTATCATCTGATTGGCAAGTTGAAGGATTGATCTCGGTAGAACACATTAATTGATAGCTGTTGTGTACTGATGTTCGTCGGATATTGTACAAAGCTGCATTCCATTACTCAGTGAATGGAGTCCTAGTAGATGGTTCTAATTTGAACAAGAATAAACGCAACCGAAATGA
This sequence comes from Leucoagaricus sp. SymC.cos, assembly GCA_001563735.1. Lineage (NCBI taxonomy): Eukaryota > Fungi > Basidiomycota > Agaricomycetes > Agaricales > Agaricaceae > Leucoagaricus > Leucoagaricus sp. SymC.cos. The sequence continues at coordinate 100,926 of KQ962822.1, forward strand.
TCAAAATGACAACAATATAATCTATCATATAATCAACCATATGCCCAAGAGATAATGTGATTAGAAATACAATGAACGATGCTAATGCGAATCTGGATGCTAGACGCTAGAAGGACAATGCAAGGGTACGTACAATCATAATCATGCAAATAAGTTAGCCATTAGAGCGAAAGTCCCAATTTAGGCTGTAGGAAAGAAAGCCGCTAGACCCCCGGGATGTTCACCCTTTCCATGGTCTGGACGTTGTTGAATCTGGAGACGAATTCTCATCAGCTCGTCCCATAGCTGAGTAGGTATTTGAGTCCCATTGCAAAGGTAAGACTTGATCCTGTCAAGCCATTCCTTCATAAGTCGATACCGACCCTCGTTTTTACGGTCTGTCAACTTTGAGTCGACACCGATGTCGTCTTGAAGCGCCATGAGCGAAACTTGAGCAAGCCAATAGTAAGGGAGAGCATTGTAGACGAATGGAGGTTCATCACGGGTGTTGTCATAGCGGATTGCATCTGGACTATTCATCCACATCTGCAGCCATGTATGCAAGGCGTATTGAGTCAAGAGTATGCTGCCTTTGACGTTGACGTCGTTTGGAGAGGGTGTGGAGGCATCGGATTGATCCCTCGCATGGGAGGCATAGAGATTCCGAAGAATGGTGTGGATAAGGATGAAGTGAGCGAAGGGATTGAGTGCCGGAGGGACAGCCGACGATTGTGGCTCAGATAAGATCGCCAGCGCCCGCTGCATACCAAACCCGGAGAGCCGCGCAAGCCCGTGACCGTATTGGGAAGGAGAATTGACAGTTTGAAGCCACTGTGTGGCACTGCTCGCCGTCCATATTCCGTCATCACACGGAAGATTAATGTCGATCTCAGCGGGCCGGAAGGAAGGAGGCATGGAGAAGTAGAACGAGTGGCAGCAATCGTGCAGGTATGAAACAAGTAAAGCTCTGATGGAGCAGGCGTGAGCAGATCGATCTCCATGGACATAAACGCGTAACTTACCGCTTAACCATCTCGTATTGTGCCCAGTCCCTCCAAGCTTTCTCTAACCCACTCGCATCGCCCAGGTCTGGAGGGGCCCATGAGGAGACGCGGCCGATGAGGCCAATGCGGCGAATCATCTAGAAAGACCACTATTATTATCTCGGCTACGTCGGAGAGGGGAGCGATCTACATACCATAACCAACATGCCGTGATAAACGTTGGAGGAAACTCTTTGGTCAGCCTTTTGGTGAAAGAGCCCTATTGTCTGCAACAGAACCACGGCGACAATCATGTACATTTGCTGGCTCAAATCAGAACCACTGTTGGACTAGACATAAACGTGAGCGAGGATGCCCTTGAGGATAATGCCCGAATACTTACGAATTCCAAGATAAGAGTATCCCGCGTTGCTACAAGAGTATTGTTGATGAAGTTCATTGCAGTCTTCGTTTTGACGAACAGAGCCCCACACGCTTGCATGGCACGGATAAGAATTTGAGGTTTGCCTTCGGATTTCCACGTCGAAGGGTGAACTATAGGTATCTGAGTGCTAAAAGCAGTGAAAAATAGGTATACTGCAATCAAAATCAATAAGAATCCACAAACTCGGGAAGGAAAAATAAACATACGATAGTGCTCTAAATCCTCGGCCGTGGGTTCGCGCGGGCTCGCGAGCGCCGAGGCGTCAAATGAAGCTCGAGAGGAGTTCATCGTAGGACTCGTTTGCGAAGTCGTGTTAATTGGCGCCGATGGTGCTAGGGAAGTATAATTGTGCATGAATTCTTGACCCTCTATCCTAACACCTTGCGGATAGGAAAAGATGTCTCCTGAGCCGAATCTAGAGAAACTATCTCCGCCATCTAGCCAGGCTGAGAGGTCCTGCATTGGGACGGATGGGGGAGAGCATGATGATATCGATTGGCCAAGGCCGAAATTCTCGAATGAAGTGGACGTGTTAGGAAAGAGTCGACTGAGCTGGTTATCCAAAGTTACGGAATCAAACGGTACGACGTCGAAGGGCTGAGCAAAATCTCCACGAGGTTCGAACAGATCCGACCGAGGAGATGATCGAGATGAGGCTATGGAAGAGCTTGAGGACGTCGAAAGTCTCGGGAGTTCAAGCGGGGTCATAGGCATCAACTGACTGTCTATGGAGAGTGTGGGAGATGGCGTGGAGACGGCGGGAACGAATAGAGACGAATGAGGAGGAGAGAACATAGACTGGTTAATTGAACTAGCTGGCGACGTCTGGGAAGCCCCAGCTGCAGCCTTGTCGGCGGCGGCTTTCTTTGCTGCATTGCGCTTGTTTCGTGAGGCCTCTGGATCGTTGATAAATATGCACTCTCGTCCTCGCAAGGAGCACTTAGAACAGGGGAACTGTAAGTTGCATTTAACTTTCGATTCGGCACACGCCTGTCAGATAATTTCAGCCTGAGTGAAGGAAAGAGATGTGACTGAGGTTTACCTGACACGACTTGCGACGTGACCTATTGGCATTACGACTGATTGCCAGATGGTCAACTCCCGAAATGGTTATGTTGTTCTCAGCACTCACGAATCACCACATGTCCGCTTATGTCGGGTAAGTAGGTCACTTCGGGTGAACTCTGCATTGCAGGTCTGCGAAAACTGTCAACGATTATAACCACTGAAAGAGAAAGGGACCAATTACATTACACCGGTGCAGTCGTTCGTTGGTGTCTATAACAGTGTGCCTGTGAGCTACAAGTCAAACACTACAAAGGGGAACGACGAACGTGAACGGAGGTGACGGTTGAGATGGGTTGTGCGAGTGAATTTCGCTGGGCAAAGAGAACAATATTTGGTTTGGGGGAGTGATGGCATGTTTCCTGAAATTCGACAATCAGGAGTAGGGCGGAGTCGACTTAAAAGAGAGACTAACCTTTGTGGTTCCGCATACGGCTAACTTCTCCATTGGCTTTGAGGTCGATAGAGTGCCTTACAGGAGGCATCGTCGAGTGTATGGGCGTAGCCATTGCTGAGAGGGTGGAAAGTTCGAGGAGGGATCACCAGGGGGAAGTTATATAGGTTTCTGAGGAGATATCTCGAGGCTGCATCTTTGGCATAGATCAATCTATACAAAATACTTAAGCGGCGCAACTTTCCACAAATCGTTTTTAGTACGTACACTAAGCGTAGGAAATGGCCGGAGCTTGCGGCTAGTTGATCCTAAATCAGTAGCCCCGGTTATCGCTGTCAGAGAGAAAGTACTGCATGAGTTTGATTCATGAGTTTGAGCTCAGTTTGAACTGACACTTGAGTGAGCAACCGTATGAGATCTCTTCAAGTCGGGGAGGCACTCATAGCTCGGGGAAACTCCACAGTATAACGGCCGGAATCATGTATCATTCCTGTTGCATAAGCCAGAATTGCTGTGAGTTCGCGGGTGCAATGGATGTATGCTCATTAATGTTTTGGAGAGTCACTGCGCACTGCTGACTGATGCATACCTCGGTTATCATGGGAAAGTATTATATAATCCGTTAAACAGTGACACTTTTCCAGATCAGAATCTCTCGAATTGAGTGCTGCTCCTGATCTACTCCTGCAGCGCTGGGAGCTCTTTTTCAAAGGTTCTCTTTGGCAACGATGCCCCGGATCTATTTATTTCTAAAGTATCACAATAGAATCAGTCCAGATCAACGTGATTCGAATGGTTGCCAGTACTACAACTGGGAAGGCAAGAGTGGGCTTCGAACGTCTGGACAAGTTTCAGCGGCTGTCGGCCGGGAGGAATGTCACAAATGCAACGCGCGCCAAAACTGGGTTGATCCGCCGGTGCAATGCTGGTTGGTCCCTTTTTTGTTCACATTGCCTGTTGTTATAGCATCAAAGCCCCTGCTCACTTGCTCAGAAGATGATACAGCTGCACTCTCCCCATGAGCTTGGTGTTTCCGGTGAGTTCCACAAGTGACAAACAATGTGTGTGAAGCTAACGAGTATGGTTGTCTCCGAAGTCTTGCTCCCTGCTCTGCTCGACTCATGAAAAGTGTCTCAACTGAAAGTAGACCAAATACTTATCTGTGCATTCGACAGAGCAGTTAGAGGATAACGGTCATTAGACTCATTCTGTCGCTACTCAATATGACTAGACTCGCACTACCTGTTTATTAAGGAAGTATCAGTCAAATGGTGGAAATTAATCGATTATTAGCACTGCTCGCTTGCATGGTAGCCGAGGATCCGGATCACATCTTAGCAACGTGTATTAATCTTTTGATAAAAATATATACAATTCTATCGCCACTTGAACATACTCTATACACTCTACAATCCACATGCGTTTCTGAAGAATAATGGCTTTTCAATCACGCAGCAAACCCACACAATATCCTGCCGACGTTAACTCAAGGAGAAAATCAGGAATGAACACGGTATTATGACGAAAAGAAACCTAACCATGATATCAGTTGGGCCCCGAACCTCACGACGAGAGCCCTGCCGATCATTATCCAGATGTTTTGGCCTCAGGGACGCTGTAACAACCCTCTGGGCCGGCGGCAAGTCAACCGAAGCCCACACCAGTGATCCTCCAGGTGTCGACAACTTGTGCAGGACAGCTTGCATTGGGCGCAAGATCCAAAGTCCATCCAAGCATTCAGTTCCACTCCTAACGGGATGGGATCCTTCTAATGAGATAAGGTCTTTATGGCACATCGTCATTCTTGCTACATGGCTCGAAAATGACGGAAAATAGCGTCTCAGGTTAATGCCGAACGGCCTGCCGCGGAGTCCAAGGTTGGATATGCGTCCCAAAGTCAAAATTCTCTCATCCTTACAATCGCTACACGATGTTCGTTGAAGTTAGAATAGCTCACTATGAAACCTTCTCTATCTCCTCTGAAAACGATTGTGTAAGCTACATGTTCATCGGACTCGACGCACGTGGACGATCTCCCTTCATGCGGGGTCTTGCGCGATCAGGCTGGAAGACGCACATCTTCGGACAGGGTTAAAACATCACGAACAGACTTGACGAGTTATGTTCTTGTCCTCGACCAGGGTCTTGACATGTTCAGGGGATGTCGAAAATCAGCACTTCGAGATCACCGCGCACTGCTTGCCTGCGTACCACTCGGACTGATATTTGAGGCGATGTGTTGAGCGTGTTCAATGATTCTGAAGTTCTCAGAAAGTGCGGCTTCTCCTGAAACACCGGGTGAGGACCGGTTGGCGCTTGAGCAAAGCTGCGACTCGACCGTTGGGTTGTTGATATTGAGGCTGTTAGCTCTCCACTTCAGAAGACCAAACTAGTGACTCCTCATTTATTTTTAGGTGTCTGATTGCCGTAGAGTCTCCGTCCCGCCCGGAAATTTAGCTCGTGAATGTCTCCGAAACGCCTATCGCTACATTTCCTCTAAGAAAAGCTCCCGTCTGGACCTGCCGATACAGGGCGCTTCTGATAACATTTAGATATCGAAGGTGTCTTGTCTGAGGCTCTGACTGGCCGTTCAGTGTGGAAGGATCGTCTGAGACGGGATCCAGCCGCCTCGAAGCATTCTCTACTCGATATCGCATTTTCATTAAGCTTCTCTCTCGCCAGTGAGATGGTATGAAGGTAATGCATGGGTTAAACCTGATGCTTGTATGCAGCATTGTGATTGAGACATTTTTTCGTAGAGTGGGCCTGCGGAAAGAATCTAACCTTTTTACCGTTTAGACGCTCGCCTTTATTGTAAAAGCTTTGTACTAAGCCATAACGGTTCCGCGTATCCTGTCGTCAAGCAAGGTTGTGCTAATGAGCGTTCCAGAGCTGAAGATTGGTACTTATCTAGGCCGACGATAGGCAATCTGTTGAACTGATAAGAATCGACGACTTGCTGCCAGTTGACAGCTTCGCTCAAGTTGCTCGGTAATCTATGTCGATCATATAAACTTTGACTCCCGTGCTGTGCTAGTCGAATCTGTTTCACGACTTCTCGAAGAGCACAAGGCCAGGATAGAAGAATTAAACGACTGGCACTGCTCGCAGCGGGACATGAAGACAGTTGAACGTTGATTGATGACGCCTGACTACACGAATTGAGTGTATGATCATCAATACGAGTTGCCAAGATTCATATCGGAGAGCACTAAGGGCACAGAGCGCCCGCCTTTAGAAACGATCCTCGTACTTCCTATCGGGGATGGGTATATGCTGGTGGATTTCTGTTGCTAAACTTAGATATCCTCTTTGACCCATGTACAATACCTGCCAACTGCGAGTCGTGAGATTGATGTAACCAAGAAAAATGCTATGAAGATTTTCGGATTTCTGATGAGAGAGGCTTGGAAACAACCGGACTGGGCTCCATTTCCAGCGAATATGCGAGTGATTTGGAGATGTTTCCTCACTCTTTGCTATTGGGTATTTTATATCGGGTGATAGAGCTGTAACAGATCTTTTGAGCGGGTCAGTAACGAGTACGTGCAAGGAGAGTATCAGAAGATTTTTGGTAGCTCTAGGCTTGATGATCCTGCCGGTTACCAGAGTGCGCCCGAATTGACTCAGCCACAGTAAAAAGAATACACTGGTGCCCACCTCATAGATCCTATTCAATTTATTCAAGAGTAACTAAGTCACTCATAGATATTCATCTCCATCCTGGGGATACACAGTGGGTGGATGGAGACTCACGAAACGTGAGTTCAGGAGGTTAAACTTGCTTTTCCTGGCATAACTCACTCGGGGTTCCACTCGGCCATGCTTAATCAAGTCAATGGCGGAAGACCGTTCGGCTATTGAGTTGTTGCGCTTAAGGCTACAAATCTTCCTCATCACAGACCCCAAACACTCCACAGTGGTATTCCAGAGCAACCCTGCCCAAATTAAGTGACATATGCATGTGAGATTTGAGTTGACATGTTGATGCTTGATAGTTGTAACGTACTCTGGGACATTCCAGAGGGGGTGTCTCGGTATGGATATGTGTGTAGTTGGAGCTGGCTCCTCACAGGCGATTTGATAGCATTAATTCGAAATGACAGAACGAAAAGGCGAGTCATCTCGACGGTCAAAAGCAGTAGAGTAGGACTATCTGACAGTATCTTGAAAAAGCATGGAATGTGTCATATTTTTCTGACCTTCATATATGGAGAAGCACTTCTAATAAGTAATAAAGAAGAACTTCAATGTTAAGAGACTTCGAACCGAATCGGAGTTCCGTCACTAATGCATTATATCGGAGATATATTGGAGTCAGATATCCTTTACCATTTCGTAGCCGGGCACAGGGACGTGTTGAGGGTTGGAGAGAAGTACCATCAGTCGGTCGAGTTCGTACGAGGTCATTCTCGCGGTGCTATGCCAAGGTATCTGCACTTGAGAATGTTGGCCGAAAAAGGCAAGGTCAGGGTAAACATCAACAGATTGATTGTGAGAGAAGAACCAAATATGACCACACATGGCATTCTTTGTCGTGTCGAGTGATCCTGGTTTAACGCGTCGAAATCCTTCGAGTTGGGCCACAAGTATTGTGGTGCATGTGTATCTTACCAGCAAGAGTTGTACCTTCTTGTCGGACGCTGCTACATTGTAAGTGTTAACTATCTAATGTGTTACATGGTTTTGTTCAATCATCAGCCGTTTCCGAAAACATCGCCGGGCGTAACGGAGATCTTGGTGGGTAAAGATTACCCCTGGTTGACTCTCTAAATGAACCAAAATCATTGCCCAGGAGCTGGATGTCATCCGCTATTAACCAGATCTTCACATCTGAAAATCTCCAAAGAGACGAGTTCCCGGACGAATCACTGCAAAAAGATCAACGCAAGCCACCACCTAAGTCTCGACGTAACGGCAGTGTTCCAATTTCATCTCCCCACAGTAATCACCTCACCACGCGACACGGATAACGGTCTCCTGTCACATGTACTATCTCCCTCGGAGCTGTGCAGGGCCAACCGCTACCCAGCCCTTCCAATTTTGACAGGATAATCAGGAGTCACCATTTGATATAAGGACGTGCTTGTCAATGGGATGTTTCCCATTTCAATTTGGCGAAGCCTTCACCATGGCGCCTGACACCATGGCTGACTTACACATCCCAGTCTTCGCTGGCCAAGGCACATCGGCCTTCAACACCTCCCTCACACGCGAACAAGCTCTGAGCGATGCTTCGACTCCTTCAGGCTCTACCTTCTTAGCTGCCTGCCACGAGTCCTTCATCATGGAGCTCTCGACCTTGAGCTTGAATGACCTGGAAGAGGCCGACATCGATTTGGCTGACTTCTCGAAGCCTTTAACACTACTTACGCTTCCTAGCGCACGTTATCGCCACAACCCAGTGATCTCTGGTCCTACCTTATTTCTTCTTCAAATATTACGATACCTCGCCTTCATCGACCACATAATTGAATCCACAGGTTCATTCACTCCCTTCAGCGACGTCCTGCAGCGCAACGCAGAACACGGGACTGGCATCCTGGGTCTGTCTTCGGGGATTTTGGCTGCAGTTGTCGTTGGAACATCGCTCAACGCCTCTACTTTCATTTCTCGTGCCGTCGAGGTTTTCCGTCTCGCTATTTGGATCGGCATCCGCGCCCAGGCCTACCGCCGAAACGCACTCTCAACCGCTCTACCAGACCATGATAGCTCTCTTCCTTGGAGCCTTGTATTCATGGGCATGACACATGACGTTGTCGATGATGCTGTCCAATCTTTTAATAAGGTATTTATTTCACCTCTATGTTGGTCGCTTAAGGTTGGGCAGCTAACTATGATTTTTGTTTTAAGCAAATCGGAGAGCAAGCGCTCTTTGTAACAGCGATTACGGATGCCACTTGTATCACAGTTTCTGGTCGGCCGGATTACCTCACCGCTTTTTCTTCAAGCCTCTCGGCCACGGCCGTCGTCCACAAAACAAGCTTGGACACGCTCTATCACGCTTCTGCTTTAGCCGAACCCGTCCGTGATCGTGTTCTGTTTGACATCAATTTGCGAAGCATCGGGTTCCCCGCTTTCTCCGATATACGAGTACCTATCCGCTCCACGCTCACTGGTGATGCCATCACGCGCGATACCACTGGTGCTGAAACGTTGATAGAGCTCGTTGTTAATATGATTATCAACCAGCCAGTTAACTGGATTTCTGTCGTTGAGAAGGCTGTAGCAACTGTCCCTGGTGACGTATCCGTCAAACTCCTCAACTGCGGCCCTGGGACGGGGTTGACCAAGGGCATTGATCGCGCATTCTCGCGTGGGAATGTCGCTACTCTCGACTTATCAAAGGCGAAATTTGCGAAACGCGAGAGTTCGCCTCAACACGAGTCTATCGCGATTGTTGGAATGGCGGTCAATATGCCCGGTGCGCCGAATAACGAGAAGCTATGGGAGGTCCTAGAAACCGGCATCAATACTATTTCAGAGGTGTGTCTTCTCTATATCCGAAAATACTCAGGGACGGACGTCGCTTATTTTCTTCATCTGATAGATTCCCGAACATCGCTTCAAAGTTAGCGATTACAATTCAGGGAAGAAAGCCAAACGATCAATGACGGCCCATACCGGCAACTTCATCGAAAACGTGGATGAATTCGACAACAAGTAAGTGTTAGGTTGGTGTTGATATCCTTCATTCTAATCATGGCGCAGGTTCTTCAAAATCAGTCCTCGTGAGGCGAAAAGCATGGATCCGCAACAACGTCTTCTCTTGCACGCGGCATATGAGGCGTTGGAAGACGCAGGTTACGTTCCTTACTCGACGGAAACATGGAGTCCAGAAACCTTTGGCTGTTACGTCGGAGTTGCCACCCACGATTACCTTCAGAACTTGCGCAATGAAATCGACGTGTACTACAGCACAGGTGAGTTCATGGTTTCATCTACGGAACCTTTATTTAACGGGCATCACCCCCTAGGCACGCTGAAGGCTTTTTTGAGCGGTCGCATCTCATATGCAATGCAATTAAGTGGTCCGTCCGTTGTGATCGACACAGCGTGCTCGTCATCTGCCGTGGCTTTCTACCAGGGTGCCCGTGCACTCGTCAATGGGGATTGTAGCGCTGCACTCGTCGGTGGCGTCAATATCGTATCAAGCCCCGACGTACGTCGATCTTTCCCCTTTCGAACCAGCGCTGAAGCTAACTTTCTTTTCAGATGTTCCTGGGTCTTGATAGGGCTCACTTCCTCAGCCCCACGGGCCAATGTAAAGCCTTCGATGCATCCGCTGACGGCTACTCTCGATCCGAAGGTGTTGGCATGTTCGTTCTGAAGCGATTGTCTGATGCAGTAGCCGAGAACGATAACATCCTTGGAGTCATTCGCGCTATTGAAGTCAATCAGAGTGGTCTCGCCCATTCCATCACACATCCACATGCGCCTACCCAGGCTAACCTCTTCCATCGCGTTCTCGAGACTGCGGACATTGATGTTCACCGTGTTAATGTGATTGAAGCCCATGGAACTGGTACTCAGGCCGGTGACCCTAACGAGTTGGAGAGTATTAGAAGTGTCTTCGCTCGAAATCGCCCTGCAAACAATCCTCTTCACATCACCTCCGTTAAGTCCAATATGGGACACCTTGAAGCGGCATCTGGCGCCGCTGGTCTTGCTAAACTTCTCCTTATGCTTCGTCACAAGACCATCCCTAGCGTTATCTCACTCAAGAATCTCAACCCTCGGATCGTTAACCTCGCTTCAGATAATACAATCATCGATACCGTTCAGACTGCTTGGGTTCCATCTGAGGAAGGAAAATCTCGAGTCGCTCTGCTCAATAATTTTGGAGCAGCGGGATCGAACACTGCCATGATCCTCGAGGAATACGTTGCCCCTGTCGTGGATAGCAACGCTGCACTCCCCTTCGTGTTCGGAATTTCCGCGAAGGACTCGACTGCCCTCGAAGCTCTGCGAAAGCGTGTCATTGAATGGATTCAGGACCCCAAACACGCTGAGGAGCTGCTTACAAATGTCTCATATACATCTACTGCTCGCCGACATCTCTACGAACATCGCCTCGCGGTCTCTGCCAGCACCAAGGAGGAACTTGTCGAGAAGCTTGGGAAGGCAGCTGCGTCCCAGGTGAAGGAAGCTCCTTGGACCACTGCTTTTGTCTTCTCAGGACAAGGAAGCCAGTATCTGGGTATGGGCCGCAGCCTCTACCGGACGGTGCCCTTGTTCAGAAGAATCATTGACGACTGTCATTCGATACTTGTGGCAGCTGGTTTCCCTGGCGTCCTTGCAATTTTAACCTCTGAAGGAGAGTCGAGCGGTCTGGCAAAACTAGAAGAGTTTGAAGCTAACCAAGCGGCAATATTTTCCCTTGAGTACGCCTTGGCGAAATTGTGGATGTCATGGGGCATCAAACCCAGTGTTGTCGTTGGACACAGGTACGGCCATTATTTTCACCGGCAATCTCTAGCTCACAGGTTCTTCCAGTCTCGGTGAATATGCTGCGTTGGTGATTGCGAACGTTCTTACTTTGAAGGGAGCTCTTATGATTATTGCGAACCGTGTACGCTACATGGTTCAGAAGTGCACCGTTGACTCGACTTCTATGCTTGCTGTCAATCTACCAAGCAAGGATATCCAGACCATTCTCGATTCCTCCAGCGAGTTCTCGGGAATCACGATCGCTTGCTATAACAGCTCCGTTGACAATGTACTTGCGGGTCCAATTCCTCAGCTCAAGGCGCTCAAGGCGCACCTAGACGCGGAAGTTCGTTGCAAGAACGTCCTTCTAACAGTGCCATTTGGCTACCACAGCTCCGCCATGACTCCCCTTCTCGACGACCTCACAGAGCTCTCCAAGCGCATCACTATCAGCCCGCCTTCTATCCCTATTATCTCCAACGTCCACGGCACCCTCGTTCTGCCAGGCGATGCGTCCGTCTTCAATGGCAACTATTTTACTCGTCACTGTTCCGAGCCTGTGCAATTTGCGAAGGGCATCCAAGCATTGTGTGCCAACACAACCGTCCCCGCCGTCGATGCCTGGATAGAGATTGGCCCTCACACAACTACCCTTCCCATGCTTAAGGCCATCACCGAGGTACCCAAGTCTGCGCTGCTCCTCGGGTCCCTTCGCAAGAACCAAGACGCGTGGTTGACTCTCACTACTACCCTCACGCAGTTGTACACCACCAACGCTTGCATTCAGTGGCGAGACGTTTTTTCCCATGTTCCCGTCTCTTGTGTTAGCTTCGTTACGTATCCGTTCGCCACGACGAAGTTTTGGGTTCCATTTAAAGAGGACGCTCAGCCAACCACTGTTCCATCAACCGTCACTGCCCCTCCTCCGTCGACTGATGCCTCTCTCACTGACTTCAAACTGCTACGAGCATGGTCTCAATACCCTAAACAAGAGAACGGTTACGTCGCCATCTTTGAGACACCGATAAGCCAGTTGGCGGGTTCCATTCAAGGTCACAGTGTTGGTGGTATGCCCCTCTGCCCTGCATCTGTCTATCTTGAGCAGGTCTTTTCCGGGCTCGAACTTGCGCATCGGAAGCTCTCCATTTCTGTCTCCGGCAAGCACGTCGTCATTCGCGAGATCAAATTTGCTAACCCACTTGTGTACGACGAACAAGTTCCTCGCACTGTCATTACAAACATCACCGTCGGGGCAAATGGTAGCGGCTCGTTCTTTGTGGCTTCCCGCGTCCAAGGCTCCAGCGACGAATCAGTCCATGTTCGTGGGGAGTATAAGACGGAAGCCATTTCGACGACCTCGACCAAGTTCCACCGCACTCTTCCAGTCATCAATCGTCACATAGCGACTATCGTCCAACCCAAGAACGGCAAGGCCTCTCAACTTTTCTCCACTCGCACCGCTTACGAAGTCATCTTCCCTCGTGTGGTTGACTACGCTAAGGAGTATCACACAATGCAGTCCATCACGGTAGATCCCATTGGAATGGAAGGATATGCCCCTGTGAGGCTCCCAGCATCATACGATCGTAGCAAGTTTGTCGTCCATCCCGTCTTCACCGACACTCTCCTACATGTAGCTGGCTTTGTTGCAAACATGCATGGTGGTGTTAACGATGCCTACATCTGTGGTGAAGTCGGATCGGTGAAAGTGATCCCAGAGCAGGTCGACAATGACGCCTCATACGCCGTCTATTGTAGCAATGGCTGGCTTCCCGAGCAAGGTGTCATGCTAGCCGAGGCTTACGCCGTGAAGCTTTCACAACCACCCGTTTTGGTTGCTCACCTCAAAGACATGCACTTCAAGAAGGTACGCCTTAATAGTCTGAAGAAGGGTCTCGCCATGGCTGTTGGAAAATCTGCCCCATCATCCCGCCCAACCCCCACTCCAACCAAACCTGCTCCAGCTCGTTCTCTCCCCGCTAGCCAGAAGCCTGTAGCTTCCACTGCCCCTCCCCAACCCACGACCACTGCCAAGACTGAAGCTATTGATGTCCGGGGCACCGTTGTTCGGATTGTCGCGGAAACATGTGATATCAGCGTTGCTAATATTGACATCAACACTGATCTCGGCGCCCTTGGCGTCGACTCCCTAATGTCCATTGAAATCTTTGGGAAGCTTGAAACTGCGTTCCCTGCCATTACCCTCGACGCAACAAAACTTTCACATTGCCGAACGGTTGCCGAAATCGTAGTTGAAGTGGCATCTAAGGGTTCCCTCCCATCGTCTCCTCGCATTGTAGCTGAGCCTCAAAGTGGAGTGTCCTCTCCGCGCACTCTCGTGGCTGAAGATAGCTTGCCGGAACCTACACCCCTCGCTGTAGACGCTGATGTTGATATCAAGGGTATCCTTGCCGCTGTACTTGATGTCAGCCCCAAGGATATTGAGTTAGACGCTGACCTTGAGGAACTTGGGCTCGATTCGCTTACCTCGATTGAAGCTCTGGCAGTTTTGAAGAGCGAATTCGCACTCGATCTCCCGGGCACGTTCTTCAATAACTATCGCACCGCAAGAAAGGTCCAGTCTTATGTCTCATCTCAAGTCTCTGCCTCCAAATCTTCCCAGTCAAAGAAGTCCGCGCACGACGCCATCACGTATCAGGTTACGTCCCCTAAAACGATCACAGAGAAATCCGAGTTCTCTGTTACCATTTCGCCTGCCAGTGCTACACGCCTCACCAAAGCTTTGAAACTCGACACTGTCCCCCTCCCTCTCCAGAAGTCCACATCGTCTACTCTTCCTCTTTTCCTTATCCACGACGGCAGTGGATTGATCAACTATTACAATGGCATCACATCCCTCGAACGTCAAGTGTGGGGCTTCAATAACCCCCATTTCGCTAGCTCAGAACCTTGGTCAGGTGTTCCTGCGATGGCTTCTGCATACGCTAAATGCATTTCGAATATTACGAAAGGACCTGTGATTCTCGGAGGTGGGTCTTTGATCCAATGACTCAGATCATGTTGATTTGAAATTGACTCTGTTTAGGTTGGTCATTTGGGGGTGTAGCAGCGTATGAAACGTCCCTACAACTCGCAAAGATGGGAATCAAGTCTCAAGGCATTCTTCTGATCGACTCCCCAAGTCCCATCAATCACGTCCCACTTTCTGATGCGCTGATCGATTCCGTGGTCAACCTTGACGCTCGAAGCGCCAACTCTGATCTCGGTCGTCTAGTCAAGGCCCAATTTGCTATGAATGCGCGTATGCTTGGCAAATACGATCCACGAGCCACGGGAGGTACTTGTCCACCCCTCATCCTCCTTCGTTCTTCGGAAGGCTTCAACCCTCCTGGTGTGTCCAACGTGCCAATTTGGCTCGCAGACCGTAGCGACCCTAGTATCGCAACTGCCGGCTGGGAGACTCTCGCCCCTGGACCTGTGAAAGTCCTTGATATTCCTGGGCATCACTTTACGCCATTCTACCCAGCTAACGTGAGTGGTTGTATGGTTTCGGTCGGTTCTCTGCCTCTAATTCTTTTCATAGATTAAGGGAGTGGCGGAGCGCATGGTTGAGGCATGTAAACTTCTCGACCAAGCATGATACGAAGATCATTTCTATGTAGACCGTCGCCACGCCTTCTCCAATTGATTATGACAATTAGAATCATCATCTAGAGCCATGTATTGTTATTGCTGACCGCCCCATTATTTTGCATTTATTAATGTAGTTGTATTCTGATTATACGATGTCAATGCAATCATTCCTTCGTTCTGAACGAGTGGACAACTGTGAACTAAATTATGAAGGTGTATGATACAAACAGAATGGTATGTTCCTTAAAGCACCAGACATCACCCAGAAGGCTTGAGTAGCGAGCCTCAATCGATCCAGGTTGGTTCAACTCGGAAGTGTGCCTTCGGCTTATACTGTTTCCCCTTCTTTTTCTCATTTTCGTATTGGGCCTCCATACGCAGTCTCACACTTCGATGAACCTTAATTCCGCTCGTGATTTGCTTTGGGATGAAACGTGGACGAGCCAAATTAGACCTGCGATGCACAAGTGAGATTTGGTAGGCATTTTAATTAGCACCTGGTGCTCACCCGACTCGAGTCACCCATTCATTGTCACCTCTTTGATAACTCAAATACAAAGGAAGTATCTCAAGTATCCACCATGCCTTCTTGATCTTCAGCTGGTCATATGCAGGGGAAAGGGCGTCGTGGAACTCTTCCTCTTCCTCCGAGCCCAAAAAAGGAGGTGGTGCCTCGGGGTGTTGCGCGTGTACTTCGGCTGGGCGTTTTTTAGTCAAAGTCGCGCGCGGGCGTACTGGAATTTTTTCAGCTGGTGGCTTACGAATCTTGTGTTTTTCCGGGTCAATGGACAAGAGAGGAGGACGTGGAGTGACAAATGGGTATAACGTTGAAGGGTCAAGTCCAATTTCTCGAAGTGCTTCGGAGTGAAACATGATTCCTGTCCCTGCTTTGAAGCATTCTCGAACCATCCAACGAAGAGGTATCCGTGCAAGGGAGTGTCTTGTCTTGTTGCTGACTGCGCCGCCTCCAACATCACAATGGCAGCCCTTGGAATGGACAAAGTAAGGAACCAAAAGTACTGAGGAGGCTAGAGAAGAGCTCACTGCAAACCAAACTTCTTCAACATCATTGTAGTGCTCTTTCTCCGCCGAACAATGTTTTTTGCTAGCGGACTTCTCATTGATTGGACTGAGTGGCGATTCGGGTGGTTCAACTGGCTGCTGCAGAGATTGATTAACCTGGGTGTCATGCTTGACCTCCCCCTTGCTCCGTCCGAGCCAGAGGTTGGCCTTGAACTTGGAACGTCGTTCATCCAGCGATACAGCATGTCGGAAAGTGCGAACAGTGTTATTTGAAGTCGTAAAGGGCAACCTCTTTGGAATCAAGCCAACGGCATCCACAGTATCCCTATAATGGGCGTATGTGAGAAACAGTGTTGACTATTAATGAGAACCGAAGCCTAGTCGTACCACACCCCAAGGAAATCGATAGTGACATTAGTACAAAAAGCCTTCTTGAAGCCATTCGATTGTTCCCAGCCAATGTGGTCAACACGTGTGTACATCTTATATGCAAACGGGACCTGCTGAATGTTGTCCGACGGCAGGAGACCAACCTTGCGGAGCATTCCCGCAAGGCTTCTCGCGGTATAAGCACCACGCGAGAAGCCGAAAATGCAAATTTTGTCGCCTTCAATGTCTGAGGAACAATGTTAGTAGGCTGAATGTATATGAAAGCCAAAACACACAGTTCTGCATCAAGAATTCGTAACCTCCCATGACATGAGCGTCGAGGTTCCATGCGATCATTTCATCGAGGGTCTTTGAGGCGTTAGCATCGATGTCTCTCGAAATTTATCAAGGGGAACAACTGACCTTTTGAATACTAGTCATGAACGACGACGCGGCAAGCTTCGAAGAGGTATATGTACCGATACCGGCCTGACACAGGATATAAGAATCAGTAGTTTCAGACAGCAAGTCTGCTCATACCTGATAATAAACCATTTGCTTATTCCTATCATTCTTCTTAAGAAGGGACACAAGCTGCACGATGTTGGAGTTATCCGCGTCAAACTGGTCGCCGGTTCCGTCGAAGCATAATACAAGAGTCCGATGGTCGTGCTCCGGAGGAATAACGGTTGGAAAGGTTCGAGGATCAAGCGTTCTTTCGTGTTCTGGATGCGGAGCGTGAAGAGGATTTGGACTTGTGGTCTGGACCACACTCCCAGTGAAGGGGGAAATCGAAGGTGAAGAGGATCTGCTTTCCCCCTGCGGCTCGTTGAGTGTATCAGTATTTGAGAACGTCGTAGGTTCTTGAAAATGGTTGTTCATCATCATCAAGGCCAAAGTAACGATTGGGAAAGATGCTCAAGAACGACTGCAGTACGAGATGACGCAGCAGAGGGAAAGAACAAAGCCAAGGTCGAGGGGCTAGAAAAAAGGTTCTTCTAATACCCAGTTAGCCTGAGAAGTCACGTAAGTCAGGATCATACTAAGAACTCACCAAGATCATTCTGATCAGACCCGAAGAAAACACATTCGTCGGCACTTGAGTAAGATGGAGCCAGCCCGGCGTGCACACGACTATGAACGAATGTCTCCCATCCGGCCTTAGCTTCCATCTGCCATATCTGTGCTTTCCAGCATATTCACTGTAGGTGGCAAATACTATCACAAGAGTCATAGTTTATGGTTATTCCGTCTGCAGTATAAGCTTGTGAAGTGAAAGTATGTAAAAGGAATTTAAATTTCAAAAAGTACTTCCGACTAGCCTTATTTAGGGCCGGGTGATGTCATTCGAAAATCTTACTAATCATTCATCATGTCAAAGGTATCAGCAAGTAAAGACTTCCGACACTGAAACGAATAGGAAACGAATGCGAATGAGACTCAAGCGTCAACGTAGTACATATGGCTCGTTGAGTGTGTCAGTGTTTGAGAACGTCGTAGGCTCTTGAAAGTGGTTGTTCATCATCATCAAGGTCAAAGTAACGATTGGGAGAGCTGCTCAAGAACCACTGCAGTACGAGATGACGCAGCAGAGGGAAAGAACAAAGCCAAGATCGAGGGGCTAGAAAAAAGGTTCTTCTAATATCCAGTTAGCCTGAGAAGTCACGTAAGTCAGGATCATACTAAGAACTCACCAAGATCATTCTGATCAGACCCGAAGAAAACACATTCGTCGGCACTTGAGTAAGATGGAGCCAGCCCGGCGTGCACACGACTATGAACGAATGTCTCCCATCCGGCCTTAGCTTCCATCTGCCATATCTGTGCCTTCCAGCATATTCACTGTAGGTGGCAAATACTATCACAGGAGTCATAGTTTATGGTTATTCCGTCTGCAGTATAAGCTTGTGAAGTGAAAGTATGTAAAAGGAATTTAAATTTCAAAAAGTACTTCCGACTAGCCTTATTTAGGGCCGGGTGATGTCATTCGAAAATCTTACTAATCATTCATCATGTCAAAGGTATCAGCAAGTAAAGACTTCCGACACTGAAACGAATAGGAAACGAATGCGAATAAGACTCAAGCGTCAACGTAGTACATACTAATAAGTAGGACACAATATATGGGGAGACTGGGGAAGATTAATCACAACCAGACGCATAATCATCAGATACATAGCAATTGATATAAACATGATCAACTAAATACTAGTCTCCTGATGTTGATGGCGACACACTAGCCTCAATCGACCCAGGTGACCTTATCAAGCTTCAAGTTCGCCTTCGGAAAGTATGATTTCCCGTCTGCGTACGTGGCCTCCAGTCGAGTCTTGACTGAGCGATGGAGTTTGACTCCGTGCTTGGTTTGCCTAGGGATGTGTCTTCCCCTTCCGAAGTTCATTCCGATCAACCAGGTCCAGGAATTGTCCTCCTTCTGGAAGTGATGCCTTATGGGTAACATCTCCAATATCCACCACCATCGAGCCAGCGACAACTGGTCATAAACGGGTGACAAAGCGTCTTTCAAGTCAACTTCTTGCTCAGTCAGCTCGGCCTCAGCTTCAGCTGCCTCCTTAACCTGTGCATCATATTCCTCAATGGTGAGACGCTTCAGATTAGTGCGAGGAATGTGTTGAATGAAGGTATTTTTTGGTACTTCGAGGGCAGGTGGACGCTTCAAGACGGGGTGATATGTGACGGGATCCAAGTCGAGCCCAAGTTTTCGCAATCCACGGGCCGAAAACATGATCCCTGTGTTCGTAAGGAATGTCTGGCGTATCATCCATCGGAGAGGAATGCGAGCTAGATTGGGGCGCGTCCCATTTGTCACTGTCATGGAAGAAAGAATTAGTAAAATCCGACCAGGATGCTCAAAGCCACTAATGCGCACCGGAGCCACCTCCCACATCTGATTTCAAAGGTGTAATGTTCAATATTGTTCGACTGCTTGTGCTATCAACAGACCGACTCACCACAGTGACAGCCAGCGAACCACACCTACGAAGTTGGGTCATCGGATGCGTAAGTTTATCTAACACATCAAACTCACTTCTTCGACGTTCGTGGGAGCTTCGTAGATCTCGCTATATGCCCGCTCCAGCTGTTTTGCATTCATGCGTTTGGGCGAGTGATGGCCGTTGCTGGAGTGGTGGGCATCATGGTATCCTCTGTCATGATCATGACCGTGTCGATCAGTGGCCGCGAGTTTTGCCTCTTTATCATTAGGTCGATGCCACGTATTCTGCTTGAACTTGGTTCTTCGCTCGTCGAGAGAGATGGCATGGCGGAAGACTCGGACGCAGGTGTTTGATGCCGTGAACGGTAGTTTACGGGGTACGATACCGACAGAAGCGACAGTGTCCCTGTTTATTGTACAAGAGTCCGATGGTCGTGCTCCGGAGGAATAACGGTTGGAAAGGTTCGAGGATCAAGCGTTCTTTCGTGTTCTGGATGCGGAGCGTGAAGAGGATTCGGACTTGTGGTCTGGACCACACTCCCAGTGAAGGGGGAAATCGAAGGTGAAGAGGATCTGCTTTCCCCCTGTGGCTCGTTGAGTGTGTCAGTGTTTGAGAACGTCGTAGGCTCTTGAAAGTGGTTGTTCATCATCATCAAGGTCAAAGTAACGATTGGGAGAGCTGCTCAAGAACCACTGCAGTACGAGATGACGCAGCAGAGGGAAAGAACAAAGCCAAGATCGAGGGGCTAGAAAAAAGGTTCTTCTAATATCCAGTTAGCCTGAGAAGTCACGTAAGTCAGGATCATACTAAGAACTCACCAAGATCATTCTGATCAGACCCGAAGAAAACACATTCGTCGGCACTTGAGTAAGATGGAGCCAGCCCGGCGTGCACACGACTATGAACGAATGTCTCCCATCTGGCCTTAGCTTCCATCTGCCATATCTGTGCCTTCCAGCATATTCACTGTAGGTGGCAAATACTATCACAGGAGTCATAGTTTATGGTTATTCCGTCTGCAGTACAACCTTGTGAAGTGAAAGTACTGTAAAAGGAATTCAAATTTCAAAAAGTGCTTCCGACTAGCCTTATTTAGGGCCGGGTGATGTCATTCGAAATCTTACTAATCATTCATCATGTCAAAGGTATCAGCAAGTAAAGACTTCCGACACTGAAACGAATAGGAAACGAATGCGAATAAGACTCAAGCGTCAACGTAGTACATACTAATAAGTAGGACACAATATATGGGGAGACTGGGAAGACTAATCACAACCAGACGCATAATCATCAGATACATAGCAATTGATATAAACATGATCAACTAAATACTAGTCTCCTGATGTTGATGGCGACACACTAGCCTCAATCGACCCAGGTGACCTTATCAAGCTTCAAGTTCGCCTTCGGAAAGTATGATTTCCCGTCTGCGTACGTGGCCTCCAGTCGAGTCTTGACTGAGCGATGGAGTTTGACTCCGTGCTTGGTTTGCCTAGGGATGTGTCTTCCCCTTCCGAAGTTCATTCCGATCAACCAGGTCCAGGAATTGTCCTCCTTCTGGAAGTGATGCCTTATGGGTAACATCTCCAATATCCACCACCATCGAGCCAGCGACAACTGGTCATAAACGGGTGACAAAGCGTCTTTCAAGTCAACTTCTTGCTCAGTCAGCTCGGCCTCAGCTTCAGCTGCCTCCTTAACCTGTGCATCATATTCCTCAATGGTGAGACGCTTCAGATTAGTGCGAGGAATGTGTTGAATGAAAGTATGTTTGGGTACTTCGAGGGCAGGTGGACGCTTCAAGACGGGGTGATATGTGACGGGATCCAAGTCGAGCCCAAGTTTTCGCAATCCACGGGCCGAAAACATGATCCCTGTGTTCGTAAGGAATGTCTGGCGTATCATCCATCGGAGAGGAATGCGAGCTAGATTGGGGCGCGTCCCATTTGTCACTGTCATGGAAGAAAGAATTAGTAAAATCCGACTAGGATGCTCAAAGCCACTAATGCGCACCGGAGCCACCTCCCACATCTGATTTCAAAGGTGTAATGTTCAATATTGTTCGACTGCTTGTGCTATCAACGGACCGACTCACCACAGTGACAGCCAGCGAACCACACCTACGAAGTTGGGTCATCGGATGCGTAAGTTTATCTAACACATCAAACTCACTTCTTCGACGTTCGTGGGAGCTTCGTAGATCTCGCTATATGCCCGCTCCAGCTGTTTTGCATTCATGCGTTTGGGCGAGTGATGGCCGTTGCTGGAGTGGTGGGCATCATGGTATCCTCTGTCATGATCATGACCGTGTCGATCAGTGGCCGCGAGTTTTGCCTCTTTATCATTAGGTCGATGCCACGTATTCTGCTTGAACTTGGTTCTTCGCTCGTCGAGAGAGATGGCATGGCGGAAGACTCGAACGCAGGTGTTTGATGCCGTGAACGGTAGTTTACGGGGTACGATACCGACAGAAGCGACAGTGTCCCTGTTTATTGTTTGGTTAGCATCTTGAGGAACAGTAGAGCATGAACCTACCAGACGCCAAGAAAATCAATGCCGACGTTGATAGAGAAGGCTTTCTTGAAGGCATTTGACTGCTTCCATCCTAACGGATCTGCCTTGGTGTACATCTTGTATGCGAAAGGGACTTGTTGGTGATTGCAGATCGGTAAGAGGCCGACCTTGTGGATCATACCAGCAAGACTAGCCAGAGCTTAAGCCAAAGAAGGTAAGCCTTCAGCATGAGATACATACCAGCGAGCAGTATATGCCCCGCGAGAGAATCCAAATATACAGATTTTGTCCCCGTACTTGTCTAATACGAATGTTAACACTGAAAGTCGTGATTCCAACAAACGGGCTTACAATTCTGCATCAGGAACTCGTATCCCCCTAGTGCCTTATGAGGCTAGCGTTGGATCAAAATAACTCAGGTGATACGTACCCATGATGTGAGCGTCTAGGTTCCAGGCGACCATTTCATCCAGTGTCTACATACGCATTAGATATGCCTCACTTCAGCACGGCTTAAGTCACCTTCGAAAGTTTTGCCATAAAGGGTGTAGCAATTTGTGGTACAGTGTAAGTTCCGATTCCAGCCTGAACATAGTGTCAGTCCACTAAGCCGCTTAAATGATCTCATTCAGACGACAGACCTGATAGTAGACCATCTGCTTGTCTGGGTCATCTTTCTTAAGTATGCTAAACAGTTCAATTATGTTCGAGTTCTGGCCAGAAAAAGTGTCAATAGTTTTGCAATATCAAGCTGATCATCACCTACATCAGCGTCGAATCTGTGTACACGACTATAAGAGATTCGCTAGCCCAACCTACAAGACTTATACTCACTGATCTCCTGTTCCGTCGAAACAAATTACGAGCGTCCTGAGCTTACGCTCAGCGGGCACAAAGATATTAGGCACCCGACTTGGCGGAAGCTTTTCCGCATCCGAGGTCGGAAGTGCACCGACTTCTGGCAAGCCATCCAGTGGTGCTCCTTTGCTGCTTCCACCAGCGAGCCGACTTCCCCCTGCAAAGCCAGAACCAGGACCGGATAATGTCGCAGACTCCGACGGTGCAGCTGATATAGCAGTAGGAGAGCGCGTGTGGTGAGTGTCTGGCGCACCGTTTGAACCAGGCGCAGGAGGGATGATGATTTCCTCCAGAGCAAAACTACCGTTCGTCGTCATTGTGAAGGGTGGGAACGGGCGTCTAGTGCAGGGACAGTCACTGGCAGTATGTTAAGGAGGGGAATCCTGGATTCAGGTACCTAGCTGCCAAAACGTGCATTATATAGATCCAGGCTTCATTTCCGTTGCCAATTTTGAGAGGTGTCTAGCGAGAAGTGCTTGATTCTCGTCGTGAGAACACTGCCTTAAATTAGATCAGCTTTACTCTCCCCGGGTCAGACTCCTAGTGTTTTTTTGTGACGTTGATGACGACACACTGTGCTACTCTCAACAGTCGTATCTCTTCCTCAGTTCCGTCCTCGAGTTCATCCATTCCATGCGCCAGCGATCGTTGTACTTGATAGTGGAAATAGAGCGTCATTTGCAAGGCCGCTTTGGACTATCGATGCTATATCATCATGAAGACAAGTTAGTGAAGCGGTTCCGCTTCGGCTAAGAACTCAGCGGAACCCCATTTTTCATGACATCCCACGTCGAAGTCGACTTGACAGCAAGCATTGATGATTGAAGTTTCCAAAATATCACCGGTTTTGTTTTTCGAACCCAAAACCGGACGGTTGATCAGGGGACGTAACCAAAAAAGGGTTATGATCGTCTTAGCCTAATGCGCATACTTGTTATGATAATCCGGGCGCTTACGGCTCATACTTCCTGCTGTCCGGTGCCGAGTTCTATTGATAGCGCAACCGATTCTTAGAGCCATGCTAGGCAATTGAGGGAAGAGTCAAGGAAGAGTCAATGGAGAATGAATAACGAAACTCATATTGTGAAAGCATAGAAAGAGGCCTATAACGAGAAAGAAAAAAATCCCTGATCCGAATAACCAAGGATCCAGCCCCTAGGAAGCCACGTCCTAGACTAGAGAACGGATAGCTCAACGCCACCCCATCACTCGGAGGCAACTCGCACGACCGTTTTCGCTTTGTTCTCGCCTTTCTGAATGGCCAAAATAGCGTCTCCGACTTTATCAATACCTTCCCAGACCTCTTCACGCCATTTGATCTTCCCCTCCGCAATGGCTTTTGGCATAACCTCGTAAAACTCTTCATCATACTCAGCCTCGAGTCGGATCACGATAAACCCGTGCACTGTAAGAGATTTCGAAAAGATCTGGTCCAAGTTCTAGGAGGGAACGATGAGACTAATATAACTATTTGAAAAACCCGACGTACCCTAACTGGAACGCCACCAGTGTTATAACCTAATGAACAAAGGTAGGTAAGTACGGTTCAGAGAATGGGTCACAGATCACCTAGAGCTCACCTGATATCATTCCACATATCTGTTTGACTGGTGCTGAGCTAACATGCTCCATGGCAATGGAAGAGTAACTGCAAACTTACAATGAATATCGCGTTGATTGCAGCAGCGTCAAGAGCCGCAGAGAGGGTGTCACCTCCAACATTATCCCAGTAGCTGACCGAATGTATGAGAGAAAGAACGCCAAACTCATGGAAGAGGATAACGCACATGTCAATTGGCCCCTCTTTCTGGAGGACTTCTTTTGTGCTAGTTGTCTTGTAATCGAAGACGACGTCAGCGCCGATTTCCTTCATGAACTGAACTTTCTCCGCTGAGCCAGCTGATGCAATGACCCTCGCCCCATCCATCTTGGCGAGCTGGATGACGACGCTGGAATGTGAGACATCAACGGGGTGAATTTCCGTTTTAAGAGTGTTTTAACTTACGATCCGACAGGTCCTTTGGAGGGGAAAGGTAAAAGTTAGGCGGAATAATACTGTAGAAAAACAAGACCACCAAACCTGCACCGGCAGAAACAAAAACAGTGCTTCCCTGCAAAAACGTCTCGGATTAGGATATGACACATTAGTAACAAAATAGGTATCCCACCTTCTTCACGTGCGAGTATTTCTTCCATGCCATATATGCTGTCTTTCCTGTAACATTATCAGCTAAAACCCGGACCAAAAAAAGAGGCAACAATTTACCAGGCATTCCCGCGGGCCCGATGAAAGCCGACAAAGACAGGCAATACTTGTTGTTGATAACGTTCACCATATCTAAGTTCGGATAGATGTTGTACTGCTGATGCTCTGGCTGACTCGTTAGACGTATCCAGGTCCAATGGATCTTCATTGAACCTACGAAAGAGGCCGTATATATAATCTCCCTTCTTCACACCAGGATGCTCTGAGCGAAGTACAACTCCAACGCCATAGCCATCAATCCTGAAACAGAGCAAGGTTAAGGAGATGTTTACAGATACAGGTCGACTACTTACGGCTGCCCTATGTTGAAAGCCGGCTATGAATTC
>KQ962822.1:128037-147405 GCA_001563735.1 Leucoagaricus sp. SymC.cos
CAGGCTTCATTTCCGTTGCCAATTTTGAGAGGTGTCTAGCGAGAAGTGCTTGATTCTCGTCGTGAGAACACTGCCTTAAATTAGATCAGCTTTACTCTCCCCGGGTCAGACTCCTAGTGTTTTTTTGTGACGTTGATGACGACACACTGTGCTACTCTCAACAGTCGTATCTCTTCCTCAGTTCCGTCCTCGAGTTCATCCATTCCATGCGCCAGCGATCGTTGTACTTGATAATGGAAATAGAGCGTCATTTGGAAGGCCGCTTTGGACTATCGATGCTATATCACCATGAAGACAAGTTAGTGAAGCGGTTCCGCTTCGGCTAAGAACTCAGCGGAACCCCATTTTTCATGACATCCCACGTCGAAGTCGACTTGACAGCAAGCATTGATGATTGAAGTTTCCAAAATATCACCGGTTTTGTTTTTCGAACCCAAAACCGGACTGTTGATCAGGGGACGTAACCAAAAAAGGGTTATGATCGTCTTACCCTAATGCGCATACCTGTTATGATAATCCGGGCGCTTACGGCTCATACTTCCTGCTGTCCGATACCAAGTTCTATTGATAGCGCAACCGATTCTTAGAGCCATGCTAGGCAATTGAGGGAAGAGTCAAGGAAGAGTCAATGGAGAATGAATAACGAAACTCATATTGTGAAAGCATAGAAAGAGGCCTATAACGAGAAAGAAAAAAATCCCTGATCCGAATAACCAAGGATCCAGCCCCTAGGAAGCCACGTCCTAGACTAGAGAACGGATAGCTCAACGCCACCCCATCACTCGGAGGCAACTCGCACGACCGTTTTCGCTTTGTTCTCGCCTTTCTGAATGGCCAAAATAGCGTCTCCGACTTTATCAATACCTTCCCAGACCTCTTCACGCCATTTGATCTTCCCCTCCGCAATGGCTTTTGGCATAACCTCGTAAAACTCTTCATCATACTCAGCCTCGAGTCGGATCACGATAAACCCGTGCACTGTAAGAGATTTCGAAAAGATCTGGTCCAAGTTCTAGGAGGGAACGATGAGACTAATATAACTATTTGAAAAACCCGACGTACCCTAACGGGAACGCCACCAGTGTTATAACCTAATGAACAAAGGTAGGTAAGTACGGTTCAGAGAATGGGTCACAGATCACCTAGAGCTCACCTGATATCATTCCACATATCTGTTTGACTGGTGTTGAGCTAACATGCTCCATGGCAATGGAAGAGTAACTGCAAACTTACAATGAATATCGCGTTGATTGCAGCAGCGTCAAGAGCCGCAGAGAGGGTGTCACCTCCAACATTATCCCAGTAGCTGATCGAATGTATGAGAGAAAGAACGCCAAACTCATGGAAGTGGATAACGCACATGTCAATTGGCCCCTCTTTCTGGAGGACTTCTTTTGTGCTAGTTGTCTTGTAATCGAAGACGACGTCAGCGCCGATTTCCTTCATGAACTGAACTTTCTCCGCTGAGCCAGCTGATGCAATGACCCTCGCCCCATCCATCTTGGCGAGCTGGATGACGACGCTGGAATGTGAGACATCAACGGGGTGAATTTCCGTTTTAAGAGTGTTTTAACTTACGATCCGACAGGTCCTTTGGAGGGGAAAGGTAAAAGTTAGGTGGAATAATACTGTAGAAAAACAAGACTACCAAACCTGCGCCGGCAGAAACAAAGACAGTGCTTCCCTGCAAAAACGTCTCGGATTAGGATATGACACATTAGTAACAAAATAGGTATCCCACCTTCTTCACGTGCGAGTATTTCTTCCATGCCATATATGCTGTCTTTCCTGTAACATTATCAGCTAAAACCCGGACCAAAAAAAGAGGCAACAATTTACCAGGCATTCCCGCGGGCCCGATGAAAGCCGACAAAGACAGGCAATACTTGTTGTTGATAACGTTCACCATATCTAAGTTCGGATAGATGTTGTACTGCTGATGCTCTGGCTGACTCGTTAGACGTATCCAGGTCCAATGGATCTTCATTGAACCTACGAAAGAGGCCGTATATATAATCTCCCTTCTTCACACCAGGATGCTCTGAGCGAAGTACAACTCCAACGCCATAGCCATCAATCCTGAAACAGAGCAAGGTTAAGGAGATGTTTACAGATACAGGTCGACTACTTACGGCTGCCCGATGTTGAAAGCCGGCTATGAATTCAATAAACGCGTCAATGACTGCTGAAGAAATGGAGTCTGGACAACTCACCAAGTAGGATTCGACATGGGGTTCGCGCATCCTTGCACGGAAGTAGGGATCAACTGACAAGTAGAGGGTCTTTACGAGGAAGCCGCCATTCAACTTGACATGATCAAGGTCAATGGTCTGAGATTTGTCGTAGACTGTGGTCTTCCCTGGTTCGGGATACCCTGTACCAAATAACTGAGTATCAATCACGGCAACCAGCAATCAGAACGTTGGGCTCACCAGTGGGA
The DNA here is from genome assembly GCA_001563735.1 of Leucoagaricus sp. SymC.cos. NCBI lineage: Eukaryota > Fungi > Basidiomycota > Agaricomycetes > Agaricales > Agaricaceae > Leucoagaricus > Leucoagaricus sp. SymC.cos. The sequence goes on from KQ962822.1 coordinate 130,478, forward strand.
ATAGACGTAAACAGGACGCGTCCGTTGGTAACAGGAGCCATGACCGAGAGTTTAGTGTTTTAGCTTGTGAACAAGGCGAAGAGATGCTGAATAACGAAAAGCTAGACATTGGGGACCATATTTATATGTTTCTCCACCTGAGGACGATCGAACCAGTCCGTCGTGGTGAAGACATAGGTACTTCAACAGAATACTTGCGGGGAATGAATTCATTCACTATTCGCTCCCTTTCCGACTGCAATTGGAAAACACCCTATCGACGGTCACTCAGGAATTCATTGTCAGATTCGGAGCAGGTAGGGGTTCAAACGCAGTGAACCAATTGACTACCGAACGGCATGGCCCAAAGGTCGGTGTGGAAGGCTGGGGGGTTATCAGAAACACGGTGGATCTACATAGTTCTTGAGGCAGACAAGGCATTAATGGGGGAAGAGGGGTGTGCCTAGGACCGACCATACGCCGTAAAACATAAGATGAACTTCAGCAAATGTAGTCATTCACCGGTCCTTGAGACATCGGTAAATTTCCGTGTCACGTGCATCATTTCAGGTCTAGTCAACACTCTTAAACATAAGAATATGGATGGAGGTATTCGAGAAGGTAGAACAGAATCCAAACAATTGTAAAAAGAAAAAGAGATTAAATCGTAATAAAATTGTGTAGGTAGGTCGCAAGCTGACTTCAAAGGATGAGAAAGAAAAGAGAGAAAGGTGACAGAGTCGGGTTTGAGGAAATAACAGAAAGGTGCCGGAGTGAGTGGCCGAGTCAGAAACTACGGCTACGAGCGCTTTGGCATCGATTTTCTTCAGAGTTTACGATTTTGACGGTTGGAGTCCGGGCATTCGGTTTTCTGGCATCTGATGTTAGTTGTTGTGGCATCCAGTAGTAAGGTAGTGCCAGTGGGAGAAGGACAGCAGGATAATTGATTACAAGGCTAGCCAGCATCCGATCTCCACAGCTGACTCCGAAATCTCACAACATTACCTTGAATACAGATGGAACCAAAATTGAATGATTGCGAGCTTTTGTAAGTTTGCACTCGCTCCTAACCAAATCTTATGGGACAAAGACCAAGCAGAAAAGTAAAAAGAACAGCTGATTATGGTTTCTACAATTTTATATTACGAGGGAAGGGCTGGGAATAAATCTAGTGAAGTGGGGTTGGTGGACTTAACCGCCTTTCAGACAGACAATTATATAATAGATTATTCAATTTTGGAAAGCTTCCTTGAATGATGATTAGCAGAACTTGACATGGAATACATCGAACATTGTTACTGCACTTTGAAGTTCTGGAATGCTCAAAACCGTGAAAATGACAAATAAGTGCTTATCCGGTAAATCTATTCTTTTATTTGTTTGGTGATTTTTCGAGGCTGGATCCACCTTTGACAACGGATCTGGGCCGCCGTATGGAAAGCCGGAGCACCACGCTGATGCCAACATCACTGGACTGATGGCACCGCTACCAAACACGGATCCGACGTAACATGAGTCACGGTTTGAAAATATACCGTTGAAAATACATCTCACATTTTGAATAATCACGCTTGATAAAATGCAGCTGTGACAACAATAGACAACCGAATGTTTCTTTGTATTTACATCAATCAAAAATAGCAACGACTTTACTTGTTAAGGACATCGTGAATATGAGAACTACAGGACACAATATAAGAGCCAATTGCCATGACCAACCTTCGCGATGCCACCAAATCGGGATTCGAGCTCTAACAAAGCTTGCAGAGGTGTCTGGTCATGACAAGCTACGCTGTTCTTTTCCAGGAAGACGGTCTTCAAGCTGGAAAAGAGGCATCGTTATCAAAGTTAGGAGTGAAAAAAAGCCGCTCTCACAAAGTACATAGCAATCCTCTACAAAGACATTAAATGTCATCAATACTAAGTGAAATGTAAGCTGAAAAAAGCATGATGAAAGACTAGGGCAAATGTACACAAGATCCACTGCCATTTCTATTTTGTGAAGCTCTGGCATGAAACCATCCCAATCTTTGACACAAGCCTTGAAAGGTTGGTTATCGTGTCCGATAAGAGGCAGCATGTGTAGCGTGCCAAATGCGTGGTGGTGTTGGTCATAGAGACAGATAGTAACATGCCATGGAATGCTGTTGGGCTCACGAGGGGAAGTATGCCTGCCGCAACTGTATTTCATTCTATCTAAACCTTTAAATTGACCTTCTGTGACTAAAACTCACCTTATCATCCTGGTAATTGGTCCCTCCCTGATTTCCTTTGAATCTCTAGCCAGGCTCTTGATTTCAGGCCACAACAGATAGATATCCTCCTCCACAATGGGCTTGTCTTCCTCACCAAGCCAGAGGTCTTCACCAGGTCCCTTGGAAGAATACAGAACCAGGTTGGTCTGTTCTTCAAGGCTACAGGCAGGTCCAGGAGTAAAAACAGGGTGGCTAGGTAGGGTGTTCATATCTAGAGAAGCAACAAGAGGGAGGGGCAGCTACAGCCCATCAATAACAATGACTAAGCATTTTTCCATGCTGTCCTTCAACACACAATCTAACCTTTCTGAATTCGTCTCATGCTGCCTCTTTGATGTCCAAAGGTAAGTACCATAACTCAATATCAAAGGATACAAAGTTATCATGAAAAGTTAGTAAACCTCCTTCAATACTATCTAATATAAGGTAAGTGACAATTTGCCTTGTGGTCTGTGTAATAGCACTGAATTCCTGCTTCTCTGCACACATCCACCAGAGGGTATATGGCTTTACAGGCCAGCAGGAGCAGGGAAATCCACCATAACCCAAATCTTTGCAGAATGGTGTGTTGATCAAGGCTCCCTTGGTGCTGCATTCTTCTTCTCTTGACCTAATGAATAAAACAAATTCGAGACCATCATTCCAACCATAGCATATCAGCTTGTGGCTTTATTTCCCACATAGAAGAACCTTCTTTCTAATCTGATTGCTTGCAATCTTACTCTCCTCCAGAAGACTCCTCATATACAACTCAAAAAACTTATCATCAAGCCCTTCTCCACTTAAAATCACTCACATCGCTCTGGAAGAGCTCCCAAACATATTTTCCTTTTTTGATGGAGAATTCAATCTTTGGTATATTTCACTGGCACATACATAGCATAGAGGTTTTGGGATTTTGTGTCATGGACATATCAACAGGTTAGTGATCATTTCTTCAACACATTTCAGTAACTGGTCACTGATTTACTTCAGGACGAGACTCCAGCTTTGCTTTGGCCATGCAGCAAAGTGATCTGCAATTTTGACAATCTTTTACTAGAGTCCATCTCCAAGAAGCCTGAGCCTGACTCAGAGTTGATTCTGACTGAGTGTCCTGGACTGCAGATACAACCCATAACTTTCCCTATTGTCATCAAATCATCTGTCAGTCTTTTATTTCATTCTGCTCATGCATCACAATCGCTGTAGCAATTTCATAATTGGCTTCTTGGTTTACAGAATCAGACAATGGTTGTACCTCTTATCTTGCAATACTGCTTTATAGGACTTGGCTCAAAAACCTGTCTTTTCTGGGCAGATCATACTATGACACAGATGCTTGGATGATCACGTCTTAGTTGTCAGGTTTCTGGTGATACCAGTATAAATAATGCCTCCAATTGTGTGGTTCATATTGACCTGCCTCCTGTCTAGACTCTGATTGCAATCACATAAGAGTACTGTACTGAATATATGAATTGACATTAACATAATTCTATCTGAAAATACAAACTGGATCAGAGTATGAGAGCTCTGATTACAAATTTGTGACCAGGCCCAGTAGATCATGTGAGGCTGCTGAAGGTGATAGTTGAAAGTGGATTGAGCCAATTAGCATTGATGAATCTTTAGGCCAGAAATGTAAATTGGTATAGGATTGGAGACTGGGAATATTTGTCAGCTAGAATGGAGGTGTGTTTCATTATGTGAATTGACAATATCATGCAGGCATACCTCTGATAAAGCTTCTTGGATCATTACATCCTTCTTGAAGATGTCCAAAGCCAAATCTTCCCAGTATCGAGCACTAGTGGGATAACACTCACAGCAATCAGAACTGTGATGAATAGTGATGGTATAGGACTGGATGAGAAGCCTCGAGATAATTATGCCCACAGAGCCAAGTGTATCCTGTATGCTCTCATCAGCTCAGATTTCTGGAAATTTGAAAAGAAAACTTACAGCCATGACATGCAAGAATACACCTCGTATATTATGACTATGTCCCTCATGTCCATGTTCATGTCCATGTCCATGTGTATGCTCACCATGATAATGCTTCTCCATATGTTCATTGTAAACAAAGTTATAACTAGGCATTAACAGTATTGGTACATCATCATCCCCTCCTGATCCCATAGAATGAGAAGTATGAATCTGTAATGAAGGTGATCTCAAATGTCCAGGATTATATTTTTGGAGGTGAAGTTGTGCAGCTGAACTTTTTTTTTTTTTTTTTTTTCAACAATTTATAACATGGTGCATGAGAGCAGTCCATGCCTAACTAATACAAGACTAGCTAGGAATAATTATTGGAAACATCAAACACAAAGAAAACAGATCACTGAAGCCCAAATAATGGAGGAAGATGAAGCTACACTAGAACAAGAAGCTATGCAACAGTACAGCTAGGTAGATAAAAATTTTAACAAGCTGTCCATATCAGCCTGTCTAGAGGGTCCTTTGCAGATAACCCTTACTGCCCCTTTGTGGTGCTGCAGTGACGTGGAAACAACTTGAGCCAGAACCTGATTATTTTATCTGTACCAAGCTGACTGGCATAGGATTTTGTCCTCTTGAGCCAGTGTGGTGTTTTCCAGTCACACTGCTACAGTCCATGGCTAGGGTCCACCCCCAATCATTTCCTGTTACCCAGCAGCCAGTTCATTATGCCCTTATGGGCCTGATTACTGTGGTTATAACTGTCTGGGCTCTATGCCTCACAGGTGCTGCTACCAGATTAATCTCAAGGTCACACTCAGCATTGCCTTGATCCAAAGATTGGGTTATGCCTACTAACAACCCTTTTCCAGCTGGTCATTCCAGATCTGGTCACAGGGTGGAGGGTGTCCTAATCGGATTGTTATTACTGTGATTCTCTTGCTTATCATGTCCTATTTCAGGTAAGGCCAGCAATATGTCTCTGATTAAGCCCCTTTACTAAGAGGGCACCCCACCATCAGCCAGTATATCAGACTTGGACGGAGCGCACACATATACCACACCATTACAGTGTGACTGTTAATGCACAATGCAAGGTGTAGATGACAAGTCAGTTTACCCTTCAAAGAGCCCTCCCTAGCAAGTACTGGAAGCTGGCTTAAACCCTGGAGGGTGCTAGCAACTGCATTGAACCAGAACTACCCAGGCCCTCATCCAGACTATGCTCCTTCATTTCGGTGTCACCCAGATTATTGCTAAGCAATCACACTTTGTGCACTGGTACACCTGACCTAGGCCAGGTTTGAACCCAGGACTGCACGAATTGTGCAGCTAAACCTGGCATGAGTAATGATGAAGATGATGGGGATCCTGGAGGAGGTGGAGAAATGATTCTAGACACTAGTGAAATGGACCATTGATGTGTAGGTCAGTTTGCAGGTAGAGAGTTGGGAGTAAATGACAGTGCATGGGGATGCAAATGTGATTATGAAAGAGAGTGAGAATGAGGGTGGTTAGCTAGAGGAGAAAATAAAACAGCCTGATGAGATATGGAAGTGTGAGGTTGGAGATGAGTGTTCAGAGGGTGTGAATAAGAGTGTGAATGAGTATGCTCTGAATGTGAGTGATCAGAATATGAGTGCAAATGGTCATGATCATGGTTATGACTGACCATGTGACTCGCTAGTTGGGAATTCTACATGGGAATGTGATGCAGAGAGAGGCGGTAAACGTGAATGTGAGTGGGGTGTGAAGAAGACTCAGTTGCAGGACTCATACTAGGTGGACTAGATGTATGAGAATGCGAGTGTCCATAGTCATGACTATGTCCATGTGAATGAGAATGTCCCTATGAAACTCCTGATCAGATATATTATGACACAGCATGAAGAGAACATACATAATGATGGTGCCCTCCCATAACAAACATACCAAATAGTTTGACACCGAGACCAACTGTACTTACAAGCAATGGCTGGCTCGTGTTCATTCTGGGAGGTTCCAGGCTGGATAGGCAAGTAAATCAGATTCTGTCAGAGAGAAGACATAAAGCTCATACATTCGCTGAATAGCTTTGAAGACAATGAATATCAAGATCAGGATGAGGAAGATTCCATTCACAAAGCCGGAGAGCATTTCAATATGACCATATCTAACAGAAAATTACATCAATAGATCACCATGATGCAGAATGAGACTGAACTTACCCAGATGTAAACTGCTCATTAGACTCCCAAGTGGCCATAACAGATGTGAATAATCTGACTCCAATAGCCATACAATCAAAAGCTATATGAATAGCTAGAAAGGTTCCAGAGAAATGAGCATTCCCATCATTGCAAACAAGTAAACTAGAGCGTACCATCAGATATAAGCCCCAAACTATTCATCCAAATTCCATACAACATCTGTACAAGTATATAACACAAATCGAGCAACAGGAAATAAAATATTTTCCATGATTCGGGTTTGAGAGAATGAACTCCATGTAAAGCTTGATCAATCAGGATGTCAGTATACATGGACTTTGGGGATATAGACTCTCTCATGTAGAACTGGTTTGTTCTCAACAAAAGATGTCGTTCTTTGAGCATTCTCTGCTTTGTGCTCAAAGTTGGGTTCTTGTCTTAGATGATCCGAGATGAAGTCTTTGATGAATATTAGGAGAGGGCTCACCAATGGTGAAATACACTGAGAGCTTCATGTCCAACTCAATGAATGTTGTGCAGCCTTGGTGTATGGGTCCATTTGGCATGTTCTTCCCACCACTTACAATTGCTGTAGTATTTGCATGTACTGTGCATACCAGGCTGACTATATGATCAGATAACATAGATGCATCCATCTGTTTAGTGTGCCATTTAAAATACACTGCTGTCTTTAAAAGGATTCCATAAGTCAGGATTAAATAGAGGAGATGAAAGTATGTACTGAAGAAGAAAGTTTTGGTAGCATTGTGCACAATGAGGGTCTTGCTGATATCATGACTAAGATCAACACCTGTTAATCAGCGTCTTTGTTCAATTTTCCTTGGAGAAAACTTACATGTAATAGTAAGGTCCATTATCTTGTGATTAAAAGCAATTTATGTTAAATCGAAGTCATAAAAAATAGAGAAAAGAAATGGGGACATATGGAGGTCAAAGCAACAGTCCCAGAAACAGTGCACAGCATAACAACCTAAGTGAGATCTTGTTGCAAAGGAGCAGCAATTTTTTGAGGGTAGGGGAACATCACTAGGGAATTCGTTGCAACACACATTTTCATTTGAAATGATCGCCTGTCCCAAGAAGTAAAAATGACATTAGAGGATTGTGACAATCAGATTAGATACAGCTGTAGTATACACATTAGCAGAAGATGCTGTATATTCTATGACAAGAAATTATATATCTAAGGTTAATTAAATAGACTACCACAATAAGATTACAGCCAAGAGTTCTACCTACACACTACCGAATCAGCTGTCTATTCCCAACATCTCACAACTGTCCCACATGTTCATCCAGGAATTTTTTCGAATAGCTCTCAAGCTTTTTTTGAGTACACTGTGAGTCTCCAAACTCTCGAATTTTCTTGCACCACTTGATTGAATTCATTGGAACAGCAAGCTTGTCTATGTGGGCAGGGTTCAAAGCTGCCTGGGTTGCCATTTGCCAAAGTGACTCTACATGATCTGTCCACCATCCCATGTCTAAGCCTCATCCCTCAAAGACAGAGACGAGAGGGTAATAGGACAGTTTTGAGGTTTGTTCCCCTTGACCTACAGGAGCATGAGTCTGTCAAGAAAAAAAGAAATATAAGAATCCACACTTACCCATGAAAGTGATGTAAAGCCCACACAAGGTATCCAACTCATCATTTGTCAAATTGTCATTTACGTATTCTACCCCATTTGAATCCTTGATGATAAACATGTGATCGGGCTTGTCATGAATACTGCACAGGCCACCTCTCACATCCCAAACCCTGATATGCTCCATGGCTATTCTTCAAGTGAAATTACCACACATCAGTGCAGCACATCCCCTGGGTAAGGTCATGAGATACTCGCATTGTTGGTGGTAGAAGTCATGGTCCTTGTTATCAAAAACATGTCCAGATATTTGCATGGATATAATATCATGAGAGAATGCATTGGAGGGAGCCTGGACTAAGGTATCCTGGCATTGCACAGTGTGGAAGCAGATCCCCTCCTGTACCAGGTCTACAGTCACATCATCCTCTTGCAAATTGTCACTTAGATGGCAAATATACAAAGCAGTGGTAGTAGAAGGAACAACCAAATTCCAAGGCACTGAACGCAAATCTCCAAAATCGAACATGTACCAAGTCTGATTTTGAGAACATTTCACCATCCTTATGGCACTGACTCACTTTGAAAAAGCCAGCATCTGGCAGTTATCCACTGCAAGGTCCCAAAGTTCTGCAGGGGGTTTTTGTTCTGAATCCTTTGAAGAAAATGTTCTCAAGAACAACTGACATGTCATACTGAGAGGCGATAGGAAGAACTTGTCAGAAACAGTAGCCGGGTCCAAGCCAAGTACCACAATCAGGGATTTCTTGTCAGTGCCATTTGTGTTACTGGTGAATTTAGATGGCAACAGAAGTGGAGGGACAAAACCAAAGAACTGTGAAAGTATTCATACAACTTCCATTCAAGTGTGTTTGAGCTTGAATTCCAGAGTTAATGAAGACACAGCCTAATTGGAAGGCCCCAACAAAAGTGGTGCATGTGGAGGTGAGAGAGCAGAAGTCAAGAATCTGGAGCCTTTGGATACATTGTCTGCCACCCAATCATCCTCGAACTTTTTAGTGTAATGCCATTTGTTGAAGAAAGAGTCATAAATTTTGATTGAGCACTCATACTCATTCAGCACATCCCCTCAATCAGCTTTTCTCACTAGCTCCTTGCCAAATTTTGGTGGAGTATCAAAACTCCATTCTCAAAGGTAGACCTTTACTGACTTCCATGGCTTGTTTTGTTCGTGACACTCTCAGGCATGTTTCATGACTGGCATCTTGACTTTCAGCATCCACTCATGAGTGGTCTTTCACTTCCCCCAAAAAGTATCCCAAATATTCTTAGCCACAGTTATTGCTGCTTCATGAACATTGACGTCTTTTGAGGAGGGATCAGGATAAACTGGGTCTATGGGTGCATCGTTGTGAGATGACAATGGGTTGAGAGAAACATTCTTGGGATCAGGATAAGCTGTGTTGTGGAACACATCAGCATGACAAGATAATGGATTGAGAGAAGTATCCTCTTGCTCTGAAGATGGACCCAATGATTCTAGTGGTTGCTGGTTTCGAGAGTCATTACTGAAACTCTCAAATTTGTTATGCAAGATACATATCAAAGCAAGAGATTCTGGTTGGGATGTACACAGACAGTGTGCAAGTGATAAATGTAGAAGCCACTTATTTCTCTTCCACCAAAGGAGCAAGCAGATGGAAATAGAGATTGTGCCTTGAGTCCCAAACCTCTCTACTACCCCACCTATACCAGACCAGTACACCTTGCTCCACAAACCACCGAGCAGGTGGCTGGCCATCAATGTCAGTGGGATGATGAAGCCACACCCCCACATGATTCCACTTCCAGGTCCTCTGCAGCAAAAGCACAGTGCACACCAGGTCCCATGTCACCTGCTGTGTCAGTAGTTCCTGCACAAGTTGGATGAACCAAGTTGGAGGAGTTAAACCCTCAACAAACGAGGAAGCTTGGGGAGTTTTTCTCATCATCCAATACACTAGACCAATCCACATCACAAACCAGTCTCGACCATTCTTGATTCATTCCATAGCCTTTTCTTCTGAGTGATAAACAGTGTCATAGTTCCAATCCTGAGGTGTGAAAGGGTATGAGCAGTTGAACTTGTTCTTGTTGTGTAGAGCAAGTGCAATAAGAACAAGTTGCTCTTTGATGTGGTGCCATGCCACTATTTGAGTATCACTGAGCTGATATTCACTGCTGGACAAGAGAGTTATGTTGCCTGGGATATTGTGCAAAGGTTGAAACCATGCTCCAGTATATGGGACTGGTTGTTTTGGTACAAAACCCATCCATTCCATTACTGGATTCCACCAGCAAGGTTCCTGAAACTTAACTGCCATAGATTCACCAGGTGTGATTACATTGGGCTTATCGTCATGAGGAGGAGGAGGAGTAAACCACATGGAATTTGGTGAATACCACATATTGCTGTTGTGCACCCAAGCATATCTAGCAGGTGGGTTTATTTTGTACACAGATCATTGCATAGAGAAAGGCAGTGAAGGACTACAGATATACTCGTTGTCCAAGACCAGCCGAGGAAGATGTGCTTGATCACAGATTTACTCACAATTGAAGCATAAGGAAAAGGATAGAGAGGGTGAGCAATGGTGAGTGAGCTGTATTGACTAGTTAGTTCACAGAGCAAATGTGATGTTGTATGTGTACTAACCTAGATTGAAGGAATGAGAGCTGTGGATAGCTGTTAGCTGCTACCTCAAGGTTCCAGAGAGTGGCTGATGCTTACAAGGTGAGATAGAGGCCCTGACAAAGATAATGGTGGTCATATGAAGATAAGCGTGAAGTGCCCACCTCCCAAAATAGTCTATGCTTATGTTTGTGGTGGGAACATCATATTTGCCCATAATTGTTGACTTCTTTCACATTTCGTCTTTATTCTTCACTTACTCACCTTTTCCCTATATGCTACCACAACTGCCTCCTTCTTAAGGCCTTAGCTTCCATCTCGTGGTATGTTGAACCTGTGAGTGGATGCTGTTGAGGTCACATTTCACCTGTTCTATTGACAGCTCTAGCTCATAGAGTGTTGAACCTGTGAGCGAGTGCAGTTGACTTTGGGAAGGGTGTTCTCAACCAGATGAAGCAGAAGATGGTGGTGTGCACATCTGTCACTCACTCTCTGTGATTACTTCATATTGGTCCTTTGGCATTGATGCATGCAACATATAATGAATGTAGTGGGAATGTTTAGCCTGTTCTGCTGTAGAGTTGCTTAGCGTATTGTGAGTATTCATGAAATACTTCTCAGACCCACAGCTGATCACTCCCAATGTCGATCACAGTCTCTGTCTGATCACTTGGATGATCAGTCATTATCTCAATCACTATGACTGACTGTGTTGCAATCCAACAGGTTCACCTCCTTTCTAAGAGTATACTATTCATAAGATCAGAATCTTCCACATTTTGTCTTAAATGTCACTCACAACAAATTCGTTCACAGCTTCTGCTCCTTTGGAGATCAGAGCTTTACAGTCGCTGTTTGTGACTATGATGACCTCATTGACTATGCCTCACAAAGACACACCTTATTTGGGCCAAAAACTGGTCCTTGTCAGATAGCCCATGACAAAAAAGAATGAAAGAGGGAGGAATGAGAAAAGAAGTGGCAGAAGATAGAACTGAAAAACCCAAGTGAAATGCTGCAAAAGACCATCAAAAAGCCAGAATCCAGATAGATGGATGGTGAGGTGGCTCGCATTGCTGATGTGCCCCAAACGAGCATCTCTCACTCTCTATATACTCTGTAACCCAATACACTTCATCAACAATCAATTTCAAACTGAGGACAACCTCATGACCAATACCCCACAGTTCTGTGACCAATAACAACAGGAAAAGGTGCCCTGATGGCAAGGGGGGATAAAGATATGCAACAGGGTTGCCAACCTGATTCTTTGTGATGTGTAATCATTCCTGTAGTATTCCTTGGATTTATAGAGTACATTTGACTACCACGGATTCCTAAGCATTGTGTAGAGTGGCTCATTGTCACTATCATGAAAATGCACCAACTGCTCAGTGACTTCCCATTCATCATCTTTGTCATTCTGAGTCCCAGGATTGAGGGGGAATGCCTCATCTTCAGCCTTGAGTGAACTGTCCAGTGCATTCAATCAAGCAAACTCAAGCATCCCTTATAAAGCTTTTAGCTTTGTTGAAGCAGACAACAGCTGTGTTGCTTATCTAGTCCTCGACCTCCGTTCAACCTGTCCACATACTGATAACCCTCTTCATTTTCATTCATTACCATCTCTTTAAGCTCATGTTGGTTGGGAAGCAGACTGCAAGAGAAAGCAGCAGCTGATTCTTGATTGGGTCAAAGTCCAACACAGGTCCTCCAGTCAACAATGTGGCAAGGCAAAGCATTAATTGCCAGAAAACACAGATGCATCTGTCAGTATATGTCCCAGATGTTTTCACGGATAATGGCTGGACTTCCCAAGGTGCTGTAGATCCTGGTTGCATAATGCATAAAGTCAGGGGGTACCAGTTGAAACACCTCATGCTCAGGGTTTGCATAAAGCTGTCTGGCCTCTGCTATCACTCCAGGTGGCATCATAACCTGGGAGAATTGAGCTGTCTTTGTTGTTTTTCATTCAGGAACGAGACAGACCTTGAAGTTAAGGGTGCTGTATTGGTGGGGTGAGTCAAAGATATCGAGTGGTACACCAGTTGGAAGGATCTTGTATTTGTCTGCATGTTTAATGGTATAGTTGGTTCTTTTGACATAGTGATCGAGCTCTGCTTGTACTCATGGAATGAAGAGATACTGGAAGAGCAGTCTGTACTGATGTTGTGAGCAGTCAAAATTAAAGGGATTTCAACCACCTCGTACCTGTCTAAGACATTATGACAATCATAAGAGTTGTCTTCAACTCCTTTCCATAGCTTATATTCAAAACCCAGGGTCATACGATGCCTCATAAGGGACCATGAAATCTTTGGAATGATATTTTTCTTATTCCTCATCCAGCAATGCTGCAATATCCCCTGAAGAGTGGAGTCAAGGTTCTGTCTCATGTATGTCTGAGCATTGGCAACTCCAAGGTTCTCTGATCTGCCGTCACTCTGGGTAATGAGTGGTATGACTATAAACAAACATAATCAGGATGGTAGTCAAACACAGATAGTGAAGACTTATAGCTGAGTTTATTAGCAGCATTGAGGAAGTAGGAACATATCAATGGGGATATTTGATTACTCCACTATACCTTGATCCATAAGATACAGCCTGAGAATGGCTCAACTCCTACATGCAGCCAGAGTCCCAGGAGTTTCCATTTGTCATGTTGATCAATGGCCCATATGTCATTGACACCTGCTGCCCAGAATTTATGATGTTTCAGGTGACCAATTTTCTGCTGTGCAACAAGCTCAGGCTCAAAAGTATGGAAGTAGTCAACTATGACAGATCTGAGTCAGTGTCAATAGAGAGAGACATAGAGGGGGTATATAGGAATGCACTTGGGTACATCTATATCATGTTCATGAAACAAGATACTCTTGACATCGAGTGCACCTGCTGTGGGGTACCATTTCCAAATGTAGATCATTTCATTCTGAATGGTATGAATAGTGTGGCCCAGCTTCCGACCACAAAACAGACCCAACAACTCTCACATTTTTTTGAAGTTGGTCAAGCTGTATGGGTCTGAGATTTTGGTAAACAAGATAATTCAATAGACAAGATGTACCCCAACCCATATCTCATAGTATCAATATGCTCTGTGACCAAAATATGGACAATCTCTTTATCGTTTTTTCACATCTTGAAGTATTTGTGTATCCAGTGTTCAATCTCTTCCACAGGAGCTAGTGGCTGAAGTTAGCTGGGTTGTATCCTATGAAGAGTATAAACTTACAATTAGGAAGATATTGGTTTCTCATGTGACAGTTTAGGTTTAGTGTATAGAGAGAGAGAGAGAGAATAGAGGGGGTGCTAAAATGACTTTTTATCAATGATAGACCAATGGTCAAAGTACTGACTAATAAGGCCCTTGGTTTTTTTCGTGCTTAGCTCATGATACTCTTTGACAATCATTTCACAATTGGCTTGTCTTCCTTACCAAGCCAGAGGTCTTCACCAGGTCCCTTGGAAGAATACAGAACCAGGTTGGTCTGTTCTTCAAGGCTACAGGCAGGTCCAGGAGTTTTGAGTTGTGAAGAGTAGCAAGCCGACAAGTGAGAGGTAATTGATATCTTTAGCATATTTGTTGTAAGTACATTGATCATCAGGCATTGTGGGGGATTGAGTAACAGAGAGGCCGTGATTGACAGCAAGTGGAGTTGAGATCCAGACATGAGAAAATCCATGAGTAGTTTTGTATTTAATATCACAGGAGGATCTATTTCCTGGTCATCCAAGAAACAGAGCATTGTTGCCATGTCATCTATTGAAGCCAAGTATATTGCATCTGCCAATGCCATAAAAGAGGCCATATGGCTTCATACCCTCCTCAAGGAACTTAATTTCCCACAAACTGAAGCCATGACTATTCATGCTGATAATTAAGGTTGCATTGTGCTCACTGGAAATCTGGTCTTGCACTCTTGTGCTAAACACATTGACATATGACACCATTTCATTTGCGAATGTGTGGAACAAGGGGACATCAAGTTATGCTACATTCCTACAAAGACTATGCTAGCAGATGTATTCACAAAAGCTTTACCTCATGAAGCCTTTGTAAATTTTCGCAAATGCTTAGGGGTGCTCCCATGTATCTTGTCGAGTGGGAGTGATGAGAATTGATGTCAAGACACACTGACATTGTATGGAGCTCACTAGGAGCATCCGAATCCAAGTTTCCATTTTATTATCTCATTCTGTTTTGTTTCTCCTTTATGTCTCAAACTTACCCCTAATTATCATACTCCATATATATAATGTATAGTAGTGCCTAGTTACAATCTAATCTTTCTATCTACATGCACTCATCGTATATATCCTCATATTGTCTGTCCCCTTTTGTCCCCTGTGTGAAAACCTCGCTCATCAGGTTATGGTTTTGAGATGATGCTGCTATGGGTTTTATGCGAAATGCCATCAAGTATACACAGCGTGAGCCTGTTGTTGACTCCAAACATGCTGGTGATATGTGGGACTGTCTCCACTTAAACTTCTTCAATCAATGAAAAGGTATCAACATGCACTATCATTATCAGCAGTTGTATACGTGAAAATGGCTTCATCCACAAGCTGATTGATTTCATCAGGGGATGATTTTAGGAGATCAATGGATGTGAGTTCACTTGGGGTCTCATTCTTATTGAACTGGACATCACACAAGGCAATAAGCTTGCTATTTTCGAGATCTTCCAAACACCAACCTTTCATTTCATCGGTCCACCAACCCAACATTTGGACTTTTACCACCCTTGATTCGAGCTTGCCATGTTGGACTTTCTTTGGGATGAGTGCCCATCTAAGGGAACCAAAAATGTGGAGATGGGAAATGTCTGGTTTACAACCAGTCCAGGCTTCATAGGGGACCATCCCCTCGAGTCCTGATGTAGTGGTGAGAGATCAAATATAAATGGCATACATGAACATGTTATGGGCCCCATTGAGCAGATACTCAGTTGGAACCAACTTCCTGTCCGACATTATTCTTAGTGATGTCCTCTATGTGCCTGACTTAGATACTAACCTCATTAGTCTTGGGACTCTGCAACATGCAGGTACAAAAATTCATGGGCTGGACAATGGGCTAGCAGTATCCCTAAATAGAGAAGACGTTATTCATGCAACTCTTATAGGATTGACAAACACTCTTTATAAGGTCCATTATGAAGAAATTGTGAAATGGCACTGTGCTCACCTTGCAAAGCAAAACTCTATGTGGCTCTGGCATCAATGTATAGGACACTTGAGCCCCTCGACTATCCTATCTAAGAAACTCAATTTCCCACAAACCAAAGCCATGACTATTCATGCTGATAATCAAGGTTGCATTGCACTTGCTGGAAATCTGGTCTTGCACTCTCGTGCTAAACACATTGTGTTCTAGTTCAATATTTTGTCATCAATTTATTGAAGCTGGTCATCGTGTTGATGATACTACTATTATCAATGCTCTCCTCCTTTCACTCTCTTGCACTCCTACCTGTATAGAGAGAGAGAGAGAGAATAGAGGGGGTGCTAAAATGACTTTTTATTGATGATAGACTGATGGTCAAAGCACTGACTTATAAGGCCCTTGGTTTTTTTCATGCTCAGCTCATGATACTCTTTGACAATCATTTATCCCATATCCTCAGCAGGCCTGTCATCATGTCAGACATGTTCCAGGTTGTTGAATTCACCACAGAAAGGAAAGCAGAGTTAGGTAACCATTGTGGGCATTGCAAATAGGAGGTACCACCAGGTGTAACAATAAAGCATCAATCAAATGTAACTGCAGGAAAGCCGGGATGATTTGTCTGCATGTCCTGTTACCTTCAAGCTTTAAAAGCCCTGGGTATTGTTACTGTCCATGCTGCCAGGGCTTCTGTTCAACCCAAGGGTGTGTTTAATCAATTTTTTTAGTTGGTAAGGGACTGACATGACTTCTGACTAGCTCCACCCAGTCCTTCCAATGGCCACAATGCATGAGTCCCTTTTATGTCTAGGCCAAATCCAGAGGTTATCAGAAAAGCAGTAAATGCATCTTATTGTACAGGTATGCATGTTTGTTTGCTATCAGTCATGAGTCTGGCTGAGTGATTCTTAAACAGGAGTAAGACGTTCCTCAACCCCACTTATAGCTATGCCCCAGATTGCAGGACCTCAGCAAGGACTTGATCACAGCCACAGAGCTATGCTAGGAGTACCATTCAGACGTATCTCTCATACCGATGCTCAAGGCTATACACCGTCCCATGCCTTCCATGCCAGTGAGAAAAACTATTGGGGTACTGCTGCTGGAAGTCCTCTTATTACTAAGGCTCCAACCTTTTATGTTTATAATTGTTTATAAACAGGTTTT
>KQ962823.1:23772-43984 GCA_001563735.1 Leucoagaricus sp. SymC.cos
TGATTGGCTCACTGTAAAGCCAAATTTCATTCTGATGGAGCGCACATGAGTCACCGAGTACTAGACCATATTGAGTTACTTGTCCTGCCTGCGCGAGGTCCGGACATTGAAGCTCGAGCTCTGACTGTGGGTACATCAGATCAATGTATATGAGCGTGCACACATAGTAAGAAGCTTTACTAAGTCATTAAGACCGGATCTTTAGCCCAAGTTAGAGGCCCAGGACTCACAACTGGTCATAGGGTACACATCCAGACTGCTACTGCTAGGTCTTGATGCCATTCCATAGCCACTGCTACCTGTGATCGTGGGTTAGAGACACATGATGTTTATGTGCTCCTATTAAGGATTCTTATGTTAAGTGGTGCACACTGAAGTTATTTAACTTCATGCAGCTGTTTAGTTGAGTCCCTTGGTCTTATGATATAGTATAGGATCATTGGATGCTGCTATCTGGTGTGCACGCAGTATTACTTTGCACATTTATGATGTCTTTCATATTTAAATGAAAATTCACTGTAATAATGGTGATATCATTCTTGATCCAGACATGTTTATCTTTCCTTCTAATGACTCTATATTTGACTCACAATTCTACTTTTGATCTGTTTTCATATTTAGCACAGATCCCTTCCCAATATGTAGTATGTTCTTCATTCTTAACATCTCAACCTTGCTAGATACCAAAGCTTGTCTGTACTTTGCATTTCCTGGTATTGTTCTGCACCCTTTACAGTTCTTACCCATACTCTAGACCCAGTCATTGTCTATAGATGGTAGTACAGAATCTGTATATAAAGCTGATGTAGTAGTAGATATAACTCCAAGTTATATACTAGTTTATATCATGCATAACCCTCTTGCTGGATAACCTAGTTGAGCTCTTAACTGTTGCTCCCTTAAACTCTGCTTGTGTTCACTCATGTATTGGTGCATGCTTACCTTTGCACATTACACCCTGCTTAGTGCCAGACCCTTGTCAGCTAAGTGTGTGGTAAGGCCTACTGAGTCTTCTAGATAGGCCAGGTAGCAATAACATTTGTGGTGTTTTAGTGTGATCTGTAGTGTCGAGTGTAGCTCCTCAGACATTCTAGTTGCATTAACTTGTATTCTTTGGTACTTATAGCAGTTGTGGTAGCTCCATAACTCAGGTCTTGAAGTTAAAATGATTAGTGTCTCATGCTGCAAACTCTCTATTACAAATGCTCTCCTGACTTGTCTAAGTCATCCCCAATACTCTAATAACTCCATCAATTCTTTTTATCTGTGTTTTCTCTTCAAATATCCTCTATATTGATTTATCTCCCCATGAACTTACATTACAAGCTGCAGTTTGTGATTTAATTAATATACCTTTATCCCTACATCACCAATTACATTTCTGCCTCTTCACCATCATCTTGCCTCAGTGCCACAGTGTGCCACTAGCAGACCAATCAACTCAGAACCCAGGCTCCCAGTGGGGACCCCCAAAGAACCCAATAACTGCCAAAAGATGGCCACACTATTGTTATCTCCCAGGGAGGTGATTGAAGGAGAATGCCCTAGAGTTCTCCTTACAGAAATTGACTAGCTCCTTCCAATGCTTAGGAAAGCACCTTGGACTGCCAAAGTCAGGACACCCCAACAAAATGTGCTCATGAGACTGATGAGCAGTCCTGTAAGGGCAAGAACTATCAACAGAGATCTTAAAATGACATCTAAAATCTCCAATAGGAGCATGATTAAGAACTGCACAGCACATCCTGGTACATAGCAGGGAATCAGGCAAATGCAAAAGCCATGAACCCCCATTGAGGTAAGTAGGCATCATATGCATGCTCTCCAAATCAAGGTACAAGAAATCTCTCCCAGAGGAGCTTGACAACATGAACTCCCAAGTCCATGCATTGTGACAGGCCTGAGTCTCAGCTATATGAAGATAATTGAGCATTGTGAAGGGACAATCCCCCACAACAACCTGAGCAGCAGAGTCCATTGCATAGTGATGAACCAAGTAATACAATAGCTACTCCAAAGAGGAGTGGACCTATACAAAGGCAAAGGTGCAAGAGAGGTCATCCCCCAGCCACTTCAACAGATGAGCAGAGTCTCTGGCCTGCCTGCTGCCAACAGAAGGGTCTACTGCTCACCTAGCTGAAGCAGGGTGATTGGTGAATAAAACAACATGCTGGGCCCCATGCTGCACACATGCTGCAAAGACATCCATACAAATGGCATAGAGCTCAGCAGCAGGGGTAGTAACCCTGCCAGAGGCCTAGTGAGACTACCTAACAGGCACTCCACCAGACCAAACCCAGGCAGCCAAGACTACCTGGAAAGCCTTGTCATTGCCTACTGAAGCATCAGTGGCAACAACAACACAGTCATCACCAGTAATAGCCCTGTTAAGCTCTGCATTTAAAATATGTAGAACATTGATATCCTCCTCCTTAGAGTCAAACTCAGTGATCTGAATACAATTGCCAAAACAATCCAACAGGTGCCTCCCTAGATGAGCCTCCTCAGCATCAGCCTCAAAGATCTCCAGAGAGACAGGAACAGAAAGATACTTAAGAGTATCCACAACAGCTGACTGGATCTTGTGAACATCATGGTCCAGTCAAGTAAAGTGGTACCAATGGAGATCAGTACCAGGGTAATGACAACTCCTTAGGAACTGCCTAGTGGAGTGCATAGGAGAGAGAGTGAGAACTCAGTAGGCAGACTGGGCACCCAACTTCTGCAAATAAAGATAGATAGAGATCAAGCCTGCAAGGGCCTCAAGCCCACTCAAGGGAGAGGTGCAAAATGCACCTGTAATCCAAACAGCAGCTCGATGCTGCATCTTGTTAAAGGAGGTGAGATGGGCCTTCTCCTTGTAGGTGTCAGGCTGATAGTCTGATGGAAATCCCATGATGGTCTTGGTCAAACATGTTTCTTCAGTAAGAAAAGTGTGTATGCATTGTCTGTGTTAGCCTTTCATTTCAAGACTTCAAACTTGATCAAGAAGTCCTGGATGTGCATCCTTCCTTGCTTAAACTCTTCAATCTTCCACTCAGCCTCTCCTTTTCCCATGCTGTCTGAGAACTTTGTTTCAAGTTTTTTTGTCCAGGTGTCCCAGTTGAAATTCTGCCACCATTCTGCTCATAATAAGTTATTCATATTGACTGATGCAAAAGACCCTGCTGTTTCTCCCTTCATTCTGGTGAGTACTACTGTGACTCAGTGTCTGTTATTGTTGATGTCATTTCCTGCAATGTAAAACATCATGCTCCTCTGTCAATCTTCCTATTTTAATCTTGATCCATCAAAATACCCTGGCTCAGGTACGAATGATTTGGTCTGGATTTGTATTATCATTTGAGTGACAGGGACAGGGGTGGTTTGTTCTGTACTCATTTTTTCTTTGTGGTCTTGTGACATCTCTGAGCTATGCAATTCTTCTGTTTCTGCTTCTTCTGAGTGTGATGTCAATTGTCTGCTCATGTTGAGTGGTCCTAATGCTGCTGATAACTGTGTGAGTTCCTTGTTGGATTCTTCTTCTGCTTCTTCATGCTCAGGTTTGTCTTTGTCTGGCTCTGTTGTCAATCTTTTTGGTGTTGTCTCATTGTCTCATTCTTCCTGTAGTAGCTGTTGTATGTATTTCTCATCTGCTAGTTGTTCTGCTATGCTTGCTGCTAGTGCACATTGATGTTTCCTTCTAACTGGATTGTCCTCTTCATAGGACCATACTCATTTGTGTCTTTGTTCTGTTCTGCAAGGTGAGTTGGTGACACTTTACCAAATATTACAACTATATAAGCAAATTCAAGTTGCAACAAGGGCAAAGACTTGAGAGCAAGTAAGGGGAAAGTACAATTGGTAAAGTGTAAGGAATACAGCCTTTTACCTAAGGTACTTATACTAGTGGTCCAGAGTAATACAGAGTACAAAAGAGTAAGGAATATAGAGTAACACAGAGTAGGAAGAAAATAGATAACTCAGTCTACTGCAGTCCATGAGTCCTATGCAGAGTAAACTACCCAGAGTCATAACAAGCACCAAAGACACCATCCAGAGCCATAGGAGAAGGCCCAAAAGGGGTGCTAAGCAACTGCAAGGCTGTCTGAGATGATGAGCCCTCCTAGAAAAGGGCCCTAGACAAAGAGAGGGTGGGAGACCCCTCAGAAGAAGTGGACTCTCTAGACTGAGAGTGCAAAGATAGAGGCTCATGTCACTGCTCATGACGGTGGGCAACATGTCCAGTCCTGATAGCCATCCTAGACATATGGCCAGGGTTAAGAAGATGTCTAGCATCAGGTGCACTCTCACTAGAGACACCAGGGGAAGCCTGGGCTTGAGAGGAGGCTGAGAGAGTGCAGGGGGGAGATAATTGAAAGATGATGATGCAGCAAGGTGCACCATCAATGGATTGACATGTGGATCCCACAGTGGAAGTAGAGAGTCAGACATGATACAGAGGATACTCTTGATCCAAGATCAGGCAGGCAGATAAGACTGTGCTCAGTGAAGAAGACAATGATAGTGGTGTTATACTTGTTTACCACCCAAGATGATGGGAGTACCAGATAAAGAAGCATGTGGTCTTCTTGGAGCCTTGTGCTATCTGGACAGAAGAAGAAGACACCATCATGTGTGTTGTATCCTAATAGAACAGAAAGACTAGGGAAATTAATCCAGAGCAGGTTGCTAATGGTATAACCACTTCTCTGGAATCATTCTTGAAGCATATGAGAGCTGGAGCCACAATGAGCAAAATAGAGAAAAATAGCAAGTTGCTCATCTTCTCCTTAAAAAAAAATTTATTAGATGGTGCACAGTAGCAGTCCATCCCCAGGTTAGTAGCCCAGGATACTGTAATGAATACAACCAGAAACAACTACATAAATACTGTACAGATGAAAAGCAGAAATATCCATCACAGCCAGTGTTCCACTAATGCTCCCCTCCTCAATAAGTGACAAGAGCCTTGTTGATATTTCAGTTTCAGTGGTGACAGCCAAGTGTGCACCTACCCTTGCACTCAGCCTCCACTGTCTTCTGGAAAATCTCCTAGAGCACCTCCTGCATGTCTGAGAGAGCTAACTTCTCAGCCAGCCACCTCTGGTCAAACCAGTGGTGCCAGAATGGGCACCATTGGTTGCTAGCACTGTGCTCCCCAGAGCAGTTCACACAGGGCATGGCATGTAGGCATAGAGCTCCTGTAGAGATCAGTTCCTTGGGTGGCTTGGCAGAGAGGTTACCTCTACAGCAGGAAGCATGTTGACAGTGGCCAGCCTCAGTATGAGAACTAGCACACTGGGGGCATCAGGGGGCCTGAGAGCAATAGACATGAGTAGAATATTCCCAGCATCAGCAACACTGGCACAAAGGGATGCTGGAGTGAGAGTGGGCTGCATGCACAAAGCATGAGGCTGGGCCAAACTGGAAGGAGGTGCCAATCAGGTGCTTGGCAGTAGCACCTGACTGAGAATCAAGCACATTGAACCACATAATGACAGTATCAGCACATCTAGAGTTGCACATAACCTGAGGGCTATTTGCAAGAGTAAAGGAGGCAGCTATGTGGGACTTCTCCATGACTGCTCATATGTCATCAGTGGTGACCTGCTGGCCATCTGCCTTGAAAAAAGGAACATCCATGACCTTAAGATAAGATTGTGAGCATAGGAGAGCAGCCTCAACTCCACCCTCAGTGAGGGAGAGGAGGCATGTGACATCAGCCTTCACTAGGTCTATCTCAGCCTGAGAGGTGACTTGAGATGTGAGGAGGGAGATCCCCCCATAGGCAAAGTGGCAGAAGTCAACCCAAAGGTTGCTCTTACCAAGAGAGCAGTTGGCAGCCCCAACAAGGGCTGGAAATTGAGAGGAGGAAGGCAGAGGGTCAATCTTGACCAATATCTAGTAGTGGGAGAGACTGGGAACAGTTGACTTGATTTTGTGCTTTGGAAGCACTGGAGGGACAGACACCTGATGTATCATGATGATGTGATTGGAAAGGAGGTTGGGGACAGCCTTGGTCAGATTGACCAGAGACATGACATTGCAAACAGTGTCAGTGTAACTACACTTGGCACCAGAGGGAGGAGGGGGATACTTGGAAGACCAAGCAGGCTGAGAGGGAGAGACAGGCTTAAGAGCTAGGAAAGAATGGGCAGTGGCCTCTGAAGGAGGACTACACAAGAGGCAGAGGAGGCAGAGCCAGCTGAGTTAGCTGTACTGTGGATTGGAGGGGGATACTGCAGAGTATCACAAGGCAGCATGTCATACAGGGCAGAAGCCAAGGTAGGCACACCAGAAGAGTCCTCAAAGGGCAGAGTGTGCTACTGTGAGGAGACAACATGCCCCATCATTACCAACAGAGCACAGGCAAGATGCATATGATCCCACTCCTGAGCTCAGGCCCTACTGGACCAAGCTGCAAGAGTATAATTGATAGAAGAAACCAAGTATAGCAACACACTGGACAAGATAGGGGAAGGGCTAAAAAAAGGAAGGTTTTTCAGCCCAAGTAGTGAAATCACCCTCTGGAGGAGAGCAAGGGAGGAAAACTGAGGCTGCAGGAGACAAACCAGGGACCAGGAGAGTGGAAGTAGATAGGTGTGACACTAAGGGTGGCAAGCACAGCAGAGGGGAGGCAAGCTCAGCAACAGCTGAGCTCCTCTTCTTCTTTCCCTTACTCTTAAGAGAGACAGGTGTGACAGGATCAGGTGGCCCAGCAGGGAGGACCAAAGCATGAGGAGTAAAGGGGCTGGCCATCTTGGTGTCACCCTCCTGAGTCAGAGTTGGGCTTGACATCTCGGTCTCGGACTCATCAACATCCTCATCCCAGTGCTACAACAAACTGGCCAAAGCCTATAGAGTCTTGGTCAACCTTGTACAAGATTTTGGACTGCTCCTCAAGTATGACAAGTCTGAACTTTTCAACTTCTCTTACATCTATAATGATACAAATCCCTCTATTGATCTGGGCTTTACATTCTATACTGTCTCTTCCCCTCTTTTGCCCAAGAAACACTGGTGCTATCTTGGCTTTTATTTCAATTGCCAACTCAACTTCAATGAACATGTTTGATACTGGTCCACAAAAGCTATATCATCAGTTTGCACTATGAAACTCCTCAGAAATTCAATGCATGGACTTCTACCTCATCAAAAATGATTGCTATATTGGTCATGCATCATTTCTCTTACTACCTATGGATGCTGATTATGGTTCTTTAATGGCACTCACTACATCAAAAAGCTTCACCTTCTATGTCAAATGCAACAAAATGCAGTACTCTGGATCACTGGTGCTTTCTCTGCCTCACTGTCTGGCAGCATGGAATCTCTCACTGGCCTCATCCCTATCCAACTCCATCTTAAAAAACTGGTCAAGTGTGCTAGCCTTCACTATGCTACCCTTGACAAATCTCACCCCATCTACACTCTCTTGAGCTCTGAAAACACCAAAGAGGCCCTACCTCATCCCAGATCCATTGATCTCCTCTCTGAAAAACATAAGCTCTCTGTTCAAGGCCCTTTGGTCAATGCAGACAACATCCTCAAAAACATTGATGAAAATTTTAAACCCCTTGATGACTTTAGATGACTTTAATAAGCCTAGTTTCCACTTGTTAGATAATTTTGCTGATTATTTTTTGTTCTTTGATTTCAATAGGTCAAATCTTAAAGAACTCAGCAACTATACATGAAGACTTGATGCCACACTCCTCTCCACTTACTTAGGCACTTTCCAAAATGTTGGAAGGAGCTGTTAGAATTTTGCAAGGTGAACTCTAGGGCATTTTCCTTTGCACACCTCTCTGTGGGGTAACAACAGCATGGCCACTCTTTGGTGGTTGCTGGATTTTCTGGAGGGCCTGGCATTAGTGGCTGATGGGGGCTGTGCTAGTCTGGCTTTAGCACTTCATGGGTGCTGGTGGTGTTGTGGAGGGCACAGGCATATTACCTGCTTCTTTGTCCACCTCTGAGTGTAGGAAGGGCTTATTTTATGGTATAGGCTGCCATGTTCAGCTGAGCTGTGGGGGATTTTGATTTCCTGTAGGTAATTGTAGATACTCTTTTGTATTTATGACTGGACTGCTACTATGTACTGGTATACAAATTTATGGGAAAAAAAAAAAGACCTCTTTGCTCACTTTTTTTTTTTTTTTTTTAAACCAAGATGACTTATGGAAGTAGCTACAGCAAAGCAAAATAAATATGTAAAGGATTTAAAAGAAATCAGTGTATGCAGTATGGCGACATATAGTGGCCCCCAGTATTGGGTATTGTGCACTGATCCTTGCCGAAGGAAAGGGGTATCAGAGAGTGGACTCCCAAATATGTGAAAACCAGTTGGTGTCAAAACAATGGCACCAGAACTTGCATTTGTGATCATTTGCAGCATATTTGCTACTGCAATTGATATATGTAGGAACGTGAGAGCATGGTTGGCCTGTCATCATGGGAGGGATGGGAGGGGTGGCTTTAATGTTGCCCTTGCAACAGCCAGTGTAATCATGATGGTGCTGTTTGGAATGAGGTCCAGAGCAGCGTGGACAGTGAATAGCCTAAGCAGAGCAGGCAGTAGTAGGATGACCCCATTTCCAGCATTGTTGACACTGGGGGATGCTGGGGTGAGCTTTTGCCAGTTTGATGATACACCTGGTGTTGCTGAGTGTGATGTATTGGTTAACAATCTTCTTGAGAGCCACACCAGATTGAGAGTCCCAGATATCAAACTATATGGTAGCGGTATCTGAGTGCTGTGAGTTGCACATAATGTGAGGTTTAGCAGCAAGGTTGAAAGGGAGACCTCCAATATGAAGGGCAGGGGTGATGTCATCAGAAGTGATGGGGAATGGGACATCGAGGACCTTAAGATAGGACCTGGATCAGGAAAGGCAGGTGTCAACTTGTACTTTGAGGCTGTCAGAGAGGTATTTGCCAATGAATGTGATGTTGTCAGCAGACAGGACGATGTTTGTGGCAAGCGATATGCCATGATAAGTGGGACGAACAGTCAAAACTTGTAATTTTGACTTGTTCTGTTTAAGTGCATTGTTGGTTTGATTAACAATGGCCATGTGGTCAAGATTGCTAGGATTAGCAATTGGGATAAGAATTTGTCAGCAATTTGGGCCAGTAGTAGTGGAAGTGGGTTTGCACTTGGGAGCAGTAGGAACTGCATTAGCTGCTTGGTGCATTGTGGCAACTCGATCAGCTGGGAGTGTGGGGAACGCTTGAGCCAATTTGACTAAAGTGACATCATCGCAGATAGGAGGTTGAGGCTGTGGTCTGGACTTGACGATCGATGCAGATGAGTGTTTAAGCTTGTCCGCAGCAGGCTTCTTTGTTTCAGAAGCCGGCTTCTTGATAGCAGGCTGAGTGATTTTAGCTGGATCCTGAGCCTTGGGCATAGAGTCAATGACAGGAGGAGGAAGAGGGATGGAGGGTGGAGGTACAGGTTGGCCATGCACAAGAGCCTGTTGAATAACCTGAGTGCCAGTAAGAATACTGATGTCCTTGATATTGATATGAACCTGATGAAAAAATTCAGGCTTGAGAGGGCATACATCAACAAGAACGTATAAGGCTTCTATAAGCATTTTCTTGGAATTGTCCAAGAGAGGGCAGAAGATGTCAGGAGCATTTTCAAGACAAAATGCAATACTGATCTGATGAAGGAGCCTGACTATATCCTTAATATCACCACTCTCAACAACAGAGAGGTCCCAGAGGCGTTTATTGGCTTGAGTAGACATCAAAGGCAAGAGAAAGTCTGAGAAGGCCTCTTCAGGCATCAAAGACTTGTGAGACAGTGAAAGTAGGTATCATGC
Source organism: Leucoagaricus sp. SymC.cos (assembly GCA_001563735.1). Classification (NCBI taxonomy): domain Eukaryota; kingdom Fungi; phylum Basidiomycota; class Agaricomycetes; order Agaricales; family Agaricaceae; genus Leucoagaricus; species Leucoagaricus sp. SymC.cos. Next base: position 33,582 of record KQ962823.1, read on the forward strand.
AGCATTCAAAGTAGCTGGAATGGAAGGAGTAGCAGGTGTAGCAGGAACACTAGGACCAGCTGCAGGAGTAGAGCAGGAGATAGGGGAGCCCAGTCTGCCTGGAGTGATAGGTTTCAGAGAAGAGATAGCCTTCCTCTTATGATGCTTCTTGTTAGTCAGCATTTTCATAACAGCCACCTCAACTTGAGAGTTGAAAGCTTCAGGATCAAAGTTCTCATCATCAGACATAGCATAGTCTTCAGGTTGAGACCCAAGAGTAGCAAAAGGATTCTGATAGGATGACATAGATGACATATAGACTGTAGACTAATCTCCTAAAGCCAACATCCCAAAAGGGAAGGTGGTGGTAAGAGATCAAGGAGGGTGTGTCCTCTTCGCTCACTCCTCTCATGATACTGCCATCATCATCACTGACAGTAGCCTTCTCAACAATTCTAATTATTAAGCTAATGCTTGTTATCAAATATGGCACAACAGTGCCCTTCTTCATTCCATTGTGTTATTCTCTGGATGATGCAACTTCTCTGAAGCCAAACTTGCTGCTCAATAATTCAGTCTTTGCAAAGCCCTCTCCTTGATGCTGAACATCAATTCCATCATCCTTCTTACTGATCATATCCACTCTTCACATCATCTATTGGACCCTGCTATACATGAGGGCCAATACCACTCACTCACTACAGCCCATGTCCTTTGCCCATAGCTAGAACAGTCTAGACTCAGCTGAGTCTTGTTCTGGTACATCCCATCCAAGTCTGCCCTATGCAACTGCAATTCTGCACCTGATAGGCCTGGCCTGTCATGCTGCTTACTCTGAAAAGTCCACCTCATAGCCAAAGTCAATCATCAACATGCTGGGTTGCACCCCATCATCTTCATGTCATACAAGAGAAAAAAGATTACTGACTCATGCCTTAAAAGGTGGCAAACTGATTTCCTCACTAATGCTCAATACTATGGGCATTCTTTTCTTATGCTGTACAGTATGCATTTCAAGGGTGACATCATCCTTCCCCAATACCATAACAGTGGTTCTTGGCTCAAAGAACTACATGCTTCTTATTCTCTTGACCCTGGTGACCCTCTGATCACTAACTTCAACATAGTCATACATGCTATTCACACTATTACCAGCTATGTGTCTATTGGGCCTGTTTCTTCCCTCATAAATCCACCCACTGTCAATGTGGCTTCTGAATGGAGTTTTATGAACATATCATCCTCATCTGCCCTCTCTATGTGAGAGAAGACAAACCTATACACACATTCAAAGAATTTATTGACTTCCTTTCCTACAATCCTTGGATGTTTGCATTCAACTCAAATGCCCCACTTCACATTCCTCCATACACTATCAAACAACATGCTGGGCTTCACCTTAGCATCTCCATGTCTCCTCTCTCTCATCAGCAAATACCTGCCACCCCTCTACAACATGCTGGGTTATGTAATCACATCTCTGTGTCACCTCACTCTATCCCTCCACTTCTGCATGCATTAGGACTTCCATGTTTTTGTTTGCCAGTAAGTTCTTTATAGTTCAGCAATTTTGTCTGTCTCTCTTCCTCTACTTGTAATAGTACTACTGCTTCCTATTGGTCTCTGGTAGTTTTACATGCCATCACTCATATGTAAAAGAGTAGTCATTTCTTTTGTTTTGTTTCATGTTTTGGACTTCTAACTTTGTTGTACATAGTTAGGTGCAGACTGCGATTGAGCACTGCATAATAAATTGTTGATTAAAAAAAAAAAAAAAAGACATCCTCATCCCAAGGACAATTCTTCAGATTACAAATGTATTGAGAGCTATCAGACATTGTGTAAGTAGAACATGACCAAAACTGTGAATGATGATAGTAGTGTGTGGAAAAAAAGGGATGGCAAGTTGCTCATCAGATGAGACATGTCTGCCATCATGAAGACCATGATTTTGTTGCAAGCCCTGTGAGAGCTTTTGAAATACATATCTAGAAAGACCAAGCTGCTCTTGGAAGCATTTCAGATACTCAGCAAGCAGCTTATTCAACCACAGCTGACCAGTGAGGATTGAATTGCACTTAGGCTGAGGCTATGAGTATTTAGATGATGAAAAAAGAGAAGTAACGGCAAGAGCTGAGAAAAGAAGGGCTGCATTCTCTTTTTTTTTTTTTTTTTTTTTTTTTTGAATCAAAAATTTATAACACAGTGCTCAATTGCAGTCCATGCCTAACTAAGTACATGATATATTAGTCAGGAAAAAAGGAAAATTGTCAAATGTCAAAAGAATATGAGCAGCTAATGATAGGTACACATACTAAAGTGTACTTCTCTTCTAAACATCAGCCACACCCACAGAAAAGCTAGGCACTCCCAGAGCATGCATGAATAAACCAGTTGGCATCAAAACAATGATGCCAGTACTTACATTTACAGTCATTAGCTGCATGTTTCACTTTGCAATTGATGCAGAAGGAATTGTGAGGACAGGAAGCACCTGTCTCAGTCAGAGGAATGGGAGGTGTGGCTTTAGTGTTGTCCTTGCAGGTACCACAGTACTCACAATGATGCACTTTAGAGTGAGGTCCAGTGCAGAGTGGACATTTGATGGCCTGCACCTTGCAAGCATTAGACAGATGACCCCAGTGCCAACAACATTGACATTGAGGAGTGCTGGGCTGAGCTTTGGCAAGTTGAATGAGACAATGAGCATTGTTAATGCTCACATGTTGATTCTTGAGCTTCTTAGCAGAAGCACTGGATTGAGAATCCCAAATGTCAAACCAAATGGTGACAGTGTCAGAATGTTGTGAATTACACATGATGTGTGGCTTGGCTGTGAGGTTGATAGAAAGCCCAGAATTCATGAGCAATGATGAAGTGATGTCAGAGGTGATAGGAAAGATATGTCAATGATCTTGAGAAAAGACCAAGAGCATGGAACAGATGCTGTGACTGTGACTTGGGCACTGGAAGAAATAAAATCAGAGACAATTTTGAGGTCATCTGTGGAAGAAATGTTGTTGGTAGATAAAGAAAGTCCACCATATGTGATGCAAGCAGTAAGAATTCTGAGATGAGAACTCTTATGTTTGAGATTGTTGTTAGATTGTGAAATGAGCTTGAACAAATCAATATCTCCAGGATTGGAGAAAGAGATGAGAATCTGTTGACAAGAAGGGCTGACAGTAGTGGAAGAGGGCTTGCACCTGGAAGCAGCAGGCACATTGAGTGAAGTGTGATGCATAGCAGCAATGTGATTGGTGGGGAGAGCAGGAAAGGCCTTAGCTAGTTCAACCAAGCCTACATCATCTTTGATAGGAGCAGGAGTCTGGGCTGAAGGCCTAGGCTTGGGTCCAGATTTAGTGATGTCAGTGAAAGCTTGAGGAGCATCTTCTTGACAGAAGGCTTTTCAAAGTCGATTAAGACTGGCAATAGTGGACTTGAGCCATTTCTCATTGAGATTGTCCAAGTTAAGAACACTGAATTCATAGCTAGTAGATGGAGGGTGGGTGATAGAACCATGCTCTAGACAAGAAATGAGAACATCACCAGAAGGATGAACTTTAGTGATAGAAGGAGACAGTTCAGGCTGCATAACAGGCTGAGCTGCAGAGGTGGAGAGTAGTGGGACAGGAGATCCTAGTCCACTAGGAGTGATGGGTTTGGGAGGAGATAAAGCCTTCTTCTTCTTCTATTTCTTGTTAATCAGTGTCTTGAGCATGGCAGCTGCAACTTGAGCATCAAAAGCTTCAGGGTCAAAGCTCTCGTTATTGGAAGTCATATTGGAGTCCTTGATATGAGCACTGAGGCTTGCAAATAGAGACATTGTATAAAATGGTGTCAACACAGTGTATGCTAATCTCTATACATGACCAATGTCCCAAAAGGGAAAGTAGTGGTAAGAGATCAAGGAAGGATGTGAAGGGCTGCATTCCTTCTTTAAGTGCTGCTAGTGACCTTTCAAGCAACATTCTTGAGTTCTGACTGTAAATGAGCTATAGTTTCACTCAGAATATCATGCATCGTCTTGGTAGGCTTGAAAATATATCTTATCTAATCTATGTGACATACTGTGACAGAGCTCAGGTTGAGATCAGATATTTGCCTAGTGACCAGAAAAACTAGGCTGAGCAGACACCTAACTAGGCCAATGTCCCAAACAGACCCTAAGTCATAGGCTATAGTGAGTTGAATGACCAGTAGCAAGTCCAGTAGTTGAGACTTCAGGTTATGGGGATCTACTAGATACTCCATCTAATTCTTAATCTGTATGGCCTGAAGAATGTGTTAGTGATTACACAATTTCACAATGTTGCAAGCAGCCTAATCTCTATGTTAACTGCAATTACAACTTCAGTTCTTGCTTCATTGAGAGGTGAGAGCTGATCCTGAGTCTGTCAAGAATTTGAAAAATGCACATAGGTGGCAACAGCACTACAGCCTATATCTCATTCAGAATGGAGGAGGCTGCCATCAACAGGAGGAGTTAAGGTGAAAGTTAAGGCAGGTGTCATATAAACCCAACCAAGGATGCATGACTTTGCATGACAGTAAATATAAATCTTTTAACTAATTATCAACCTCCTGGTTAGGATAAAGCTCTTATATAAAAGTTAGATTCAGAGAATATCTATGAATCATATAAGATGAAATAGAATAATAAGAAGGAATTGTATTGTTAATTGATTTACAAGTAAAATTATCAAAAAAGAAAACAACATGTCACATTGCAATGTGTTATGCCATACTCCACATCAGCCAAAAGCACATACTCTTCATTCCCAGAATCTCTCAAATATGACAAAAAGAAAGGACAAGTAGAGGAAACAGAAGGTGAAAGTGGCTAGAGCTGCAAAAAAGGCAAGGACTGAATATAACAAGGAGAATGTCAGTTGAGTTGACCTTAATTCTATAAATTGTGACTAAATTGAGTTCTCCAGATTTCTCTGTCAAATAAAAATATTAGCATATCTAAGGAATGGGAACACATAGCAGACATATTCCTTGGTAACCCTTATGTTCCTGTCTGTATGCTGCCAGAATCTGAGAAAGAGAGAGAGCTGTCCATGGGAGAAAGTGAGGGAGAGGATAGAGATGAGGATGAAGATAATGAGGATGAGAGAGATAAAGATAAAGAAGACATACTAGTTCTATAAATAAACTCAGTGTCAGGCCTGGTTAACAAGGGGGAAAGAAGAGAGTATGATTATGACTGCCAAGCTCCCAGTATAGACAGTGCAAACACTTCAAGGCCTGCATTATAGGAGATCCTAAAAAAAGAGCACAATCTATTTGTCAGACAACAGCTTGAGAGAATAGCAGCAGTGCTTAGTCTTTTTACAACTCTGTATTCACTCACTTATGGAAAATAGATGCAGTCATCATACCAAGTTGCTGTTGTGCAGGGCCATAGGTTTATCTCATGGGTATGTCAGCTTCAAATCTGGACATGGGAATTCATCAAAGATAATACAAAAATTCCACAAAACCCATATGGTATCTGGATCAAGAGTTATCTCAAGGATAAAGAGCTAGAACTTGAAATCATGACCCACCTCCAGTCAATCGGAGACATGATGAAGACAAGTGATATCATTGACTAGTTAGCACAACCAGAGATTTGTGAGCATTATGGAATTACAATACAGATCTCAGAAAGAACAGCTCAGTGATTACTGCATCAAATTGGGTGGTGATGGAGCTATGCAAAGAAGGGTCAGTATGTTGATAGTCATGAACATGAAGATGTCATCAAGTATCAGAGCACTATTTACATTCCAGCAGTGAAGAAATTTGAGAAACAAATGTGTAATTTCAGTTCTGATGGGACAGAGGAAGAGGGTCCACAGCAATTTCCAGATGGAGTGAAGAGAGTTGTCATGTAGTTTCATGATGAATCCATATTTTATGCAAATGATCAGTGGTAGAAATATTGGGTACACATTGACAAGAGTGCCAGACCATATGTGAAGGGAGAAGAACCATTGTTGATGGTTGTGCACTTTGTTTCAGCTGACTACAGGTAGTTACATTCATACAATGGAAAGTCCTCAGCACTTCAATTGTTCTAGGCAGGAAAAGCATGAGATAGCTACTACACCAACATTGAGGTCTTGAAGCATGTGGAAGTGGCCATGAAGATACTATGAAAGGACTACCCAGATGAAAAACATGTCCTTGATAATGCAACAACTCACATGAAACAAGCATATGATGTGCTTTGTGCTCAAAATGTGCCAAAGGGTCCATCTTCCAATTTTGGTCCACTTGTTGAGGTTGTTGATGTGAAGGATAAGCCAGTCATTGATCCACAGACTGACAAGAGTAAGAAGGAGTGGGCCAGAATGCAAGATGGCATCTTACTGGATAGTTCTCCCCAATTGTTCTACTTTCCAGAAGGGCACACTTTGGCAGGGCAATTCAAGGGGATGACCATCATACTGGAGGAGCAAGGCTTCAAGAATGCAAAACAACTGAAAGTAGTGTGCAAGGAATTCAAAAAAAGTTTTTTTTTAATTTATAAATTTATATACTGGTGCACAGTAGCAGTCTGGTCACAAATACAAAAGAGTATCTACAGTAATCTATGAAAGACCAGAAGCCAATCCCCTGCAGTTCAGCTGAGTGTGGCAGCCTGCACTGTAAGATAAGCCCTCTCTACACCCAGAGGTAGACAGAGAAGCAGGTAATATGTCCTTGCCCTCTGCAGCACCTCCAGTACCTATGAAGTGCTAAAGCCAGACTAGCACAGCCCCCATCAGCTGCCAATACCAGACTCCCCAAGACCCAAAGGCCCCAGGAAACCCAGAGACCACTGAAGAGTGGCTGTGCTGTTGTTATCCTTCAGGAAGGTGTGCAAAAGAGAACACCCAAGAGTTCTCCTTGCAAAAGTCAAGCAGCTCCCTCCACACCTTGGGAAAGTGCCGCAGTTCACCAAAGTCAGTACAATCAGTCAATATATGGTCACAAGTCTGCAAATGCACAGACCTGCAAGGGCAAGAGTGATCAGCAGAGAGCTTAAACCAGTGTCTAAACTCCCTGATAGGTGCATGTTTGAGAACTGCCCAGCACACCCATGCACAAAGTGGGGAATCATGCAAATGTTTAAGCTATGCACCTCCAGAGAGGTATGTGGGTGTCATGTGCTTGTCCCTCTCATCAGTGAGGTGCATAAAGTCTCTCCCAGAGGAGCTCATATGAGCAAACTGCCTAGTCCACTCATCACGACAGGCCTGAGCCTCAGCCATATGAAGATAGTTAAGAGTGGTGAAGGGACGAGCTCCCACCAACTCCTGGGCAGCAGGATCTGTGGCATACTGATGGACTGTGTGATGCAACAGCCACTCCAAAGAGGAGTAGACCTGTACAAAAGCAAAGATGTGAGAGGGGTCTTTCTCAAGCCACCTAGTGAGATAATGACAAACAAGCAAGGCCTGAGCCTGCCCACTGCTGACAGAAGGGTCCACCACCTACCTAGCCAAAGCCAGGTGATCAGTAAACAAAACAATATGATGGATGCTCTCCAGCACACATGCAGCAAAGATGCCCATATGAATAGCATGGAGTTTCACGTCAGGAGCAGTAATCCTGCCAGTGGCCTGGTGAGACTGCCTAACAGGTATGCCACTGGCCCAAACCCAGGCTGCTGAAACAGCCTGATAAGCCTTGTTGCAGCCTACTGACACATCAGTAGCCATAACAACACAGTCATTGAGTTTCAGAGCCTGATTGAGCTCTGTATTCAAAACATGCAGGACATTGACATCTTCCTCCTGAGGGGAAAACTCCATGACCTGAATCCAGTCTGAGAACTGGTCTATAAGACACTGACCTGGATGGGCCTCCAGCACATCAGCATCAAAGAACTCCAGGATGACAGGTATACTCAGATATGACAGGGTATCAACAACAGCAGATCAGACCTTCTCAACCAAGTGCCCCAACCTGGTAAAGTAGTAGTGATGAGGATTGACACTAGGAAAATCACAAGTCCCCAGGAACTGCCTGGAAGAGTGGGTAGGTGAAAGAGTGAGGATGTGATACACTGCACACAATCTCAGCTTCTTAAGATGTAGATGCATAGGGATGAGACCAGCAAGCACCTCAACCTCACCAGAAGAGGAGGTGCAAAAAGCACCTGTAATCTAGATAGCAGCATGGTGCTGCATCTTGTTAAGAGAGGTGAGATGGGCCTTATACAGATGCAGCCCATGACACCAAAGACAAAAGCCATATGTGGTGATAGGAACCATGCATGACCTGTAAAGAAACCACTTCTGCTTAGGAGAAAGACCCCTGAGCAAGTTATCCAGCATCCCCATGGCACAAACTGTGGAGATCACCTTAGTTGAGTAGTATTGCACATGCTCCTGGAAAGTGAGCTGGCAATCAAAATAAAACCCCAGATACCTCCAGTAGGTCTTAGGGTGCAAAGGAGAATCTTCTGTATAAGGGGCATATCCCAAATCAATGGGGGGGTTCTTGTCATTCTTACAGTGGGAAAAGTGAAAGAGCTCCAACTTATTGTGTTCAAGCACAAGTCCAAACACTGTAAAAAAATCAAAAACAAACCCATAGGCCTGCTTGAGATGAATCAGGCTGTTGGCAAGCTCATGAGCCTGGGCAATGAGGGTACCATTGTTGACATAAGAGAGGACATCACACTCAAGATGCAACATCTGCAGGTCAAATAGCTTAATAACAGGAGCTAGATACAATGCTGAAAGGACGGGGGAGAGGGCAGAGCCCTGATCAACACCCACATCAGCAGGATAATACTCAGAAGAGGATGAGTTCCAAAGATACTTCATCCTCCACCTAACAAGATAACAAGGAATTCAATTGTCCCCTTGATAATCCTCAGTGCTGCTACCATTGCATCCTCTACAACCAGCCTTATTTTGCAGATCAGTTGTCATCCTTAGAGTTTCAATGCAAAGAAAAGGGCATACTGGTTCTATTCATTCCCAAATTTCACTGCAAGCTTAATCCTATTGAGCAGTGTTGGGATATGCAAAGAGAATGTACTGACTATGTCTCCCATCCTCATGAGAAGAAGATCTGGAAAGAAATGTGCTGGCAGTCTTGGAGGCTGTGCTGCTTGACATGATGCAATGGTGAGTGTGATAATCTACCTGCCAAATGTCACAGAGCTCACTGTTTTCCAATCAGGTTTGCAATGAGGATATGCTATTTTGTTGATGTCTATGCACAAGGCATAAATAAAAAACAGGGTGCATGGGCAAGTAAAAAGTTCAAGAGTTATCAGGTCATCTTAGAAGGGGTTTTAAAAGACTTTGATCAGAATTCATCTTAGGTCTATCTAATGTAGATACTGGACAGTATATTGAATGATAATAATTTCTTGGAATATTTTACAGTTTTGAGTCAATCTTATGGCCTTGGTGGATGCTCTTATCATCTAGCCCCACTGGCTCCACTATGTTTAATGAGACACTCTCATTGACAGTTCATTAAATACAAGGTGTCACACTGTGATGCTGTTGGTCAGGTTTATGTGTTGTCTACCTTATGATGGATTCAACTACAAACTGATCAGAGATAGAAATAGTTGGTTTTGCATAGATTATACTTTGTAGGATGCTCTCAGGCTTTACAAAACCAGCTAAGTAGACTGGAGTGAGATTGATATTTGCTCTCATGCTAGCAAACAAGGTGGAAAAGCAGAAGGGGGGAATAGGTTATCAGAGGGTAAAAGAAAAACTGCAACCTTGACAACAAATTTCACACCATGGTGTATGGACCAATAGTCCATTTCAGAGAGTGATCAGATAGTGACATGCTGCATGGAAGCTGTCTCATCACATGTTCTCCAACTAATTGTTAAACACTTGTCCAATGCACTTTTGTACAGTGTATATACATTAAGCAGAGCAATAACAGTGTGAAGGGGTATGTGAGAGAGGTTTGCAAGATATTGTGAGTAGAAGCTCTAGTCAAATATGAACTGAGACATAGCTTTTTACATATTTAACAGTATGAGAAAGTCTTTTCAATTGTGCTCAAGTAATTTGTACATATTTATTTTTGGTATGGTCTTGGCAAATTTGAGACCTAGGAACTAAGATGTAGCTTTGCACATACTTGGCAAGAGAATCTTTGTTACTTTGTCTATATTTGTTTTTGATATGTTATTTAAAGTCAAGGTGACCCAGGCTCTAAAAGCACCTCCTCATATCATAAGACATTGAAATATGAGCAGATCAAATATAGCATATATTCTTATTTAAAATAAAAAAATATGTAAACAAGTACAATTCCAATCTCAAAGCTCTGTTTGCAACAGAGCAGCTGGCACAACAGTCAACTAGAGTTTGCCTGAATTATTTCTCATGCTATTTTCTGAGTCTTAGAAATTAGCTCTGAATATTATTTATATGTATTTGTAGTTAGAAAGCAGGAAT
>KQ962823.1:47542-67650 GCA_001563735.1 Leucoagaricus sp. SymC.cos
CTTTGCATAGGCCCAAGTCTGTATAGACAGCCTCCCTAAAAGGGATGTTCAGAGAATGATCCCTAGCACAGATAACAAAAGACTAAACTCGCTAGAACATTGATTTGATTCAGCTCTTAGCTGCCTATCATTGCTCTCTCTATCTTCTGGGTTGCCGCTTGGCCAGGGAACAAGTATTCAGTTCTGCTTCACTGCAAAAGCAAGCAAAGGATAAGGTTGTTGTTTAACTGGAAAAAGCATTCTCTATTGACAAGGTTTTCTATATATCTCTATAATGTCTACTGGAAGATTTCGTGCCCCCTCTACATCTGAAGATGAGGATGCTGTACCAAAACCCACTCCCCACCTCCTTCAAACTGAACACCCATCCACCTCTCAACCATCCCCCCTTTTCCAAACCCCCACAGAAACCCCATCAATATGTCCTCTACAGACATCAATCTTTGATCCATCCTATATCCCAACATTATCCCAACCCTCTCGGCCTTCCCCTCAGCCACCACCTCCCTATTCAGAAATAGAAACAATGTCAACACAAGACATTCCACAGCCACAAGGCATTCCACTGCAACAATCATTTCCAGAATTAGTTGACAACCAAAACAAAAATGATGAAGAAGATGAAGATGAAGATGAAGATGAGTATGAAGAAGATGAAGAAGATGAAGAAGATGAAGATGAAGAAGAAACAGAAGAAAGCAAAGAAACTGAAGAACTACGGGAAGAAACAGGAGGAACTGACAAAAATAGGCAAGCCAATGACAATCAAACTGCAGCAATCACAGACACACTAGCTATCCTAGACATCTCCATTGATCCATCTACTCCTTCACACACTCCCACAGCTTCAACCCCAACACCTCTTAACCCCATACCAACTCAACCCCAGATGACTCTTTCCACATGGCACACCACACCTCCCTCTGTGTTTGCATCTTCATTACCTTTGGCATCGGCATTATCATGGCCATCCTTCTTGGAACTGCAGCCACTTTTCCCCATTATACAGCCCCAAAGCCCTCAAACACCACAACTGCCATCCCCACTAATACTGTCTCTCTCTTTAATACCAACATCAACAACATCCTCCATCCCTCAACAACTGCAACCATCAGTGGTACCTCCTCCTACACTCCCACCTCCACAACCACTAATACCCCTGGCAGGACCACCAGCTCAACCATCACAGGGACCTCTGGCAGGACCCCCACCACCACCACCACCACTCCCCCAACCCATCGCACCTATTGCCATGGCCGCTGCCAATCCTCCCAAACCCATGTTCATGGGCCCAAAAGTTTTTGACGAGAACCATGATAAATTTGAACAATGGTTATTATCAAGTGAAATCTACCTCGCTGTGAAACAGAACACATACTCCGATGATCAAACAAAAATATAGTACATCCTTGCCACTATGCAAGACAGCCCAGCCAATACCTAGGCAGCCCAATTCATCACTTCTCACACTATTCCCCCAGCCTAACCCAGTGGACAATCCACCATCACCCTCAGAATGTACAATGTGTTCATCACAGCCCTCCATGCTGCCTTTGCCCCAGCCAACCAACAGGCATTTGCCCTCACCAAACTTAAGAACATGTGTCAACAAGGACTTCTCCTCAAGGACTTCATATTAGACTTCAAAAATTATGTCCAACTCTCTAAAATCACCAATGAGGACGTCATTATTGACTACTACTGACAGGCAATCAATCCACAAATCGCTTGACAGATCGACACTCAAATCACCCTCCCCACTACTATCAAACAGTGGTACACCCAATCCTGTAACCTTGATGACAACTACCATTGCACAGCAGCCCTTTATGGCCAAGTCACCTCCCTACCAGGGTACAGACAGGCCCACCAACAATATCAACACAGATTCCCTCCCTGTTGACAACCGACTCACTCCACCAATAGCTATGCCAACTACTACTGCTGTCCACCTGCCTCCACCCCCCATTGTGACCCTAATGCCATGGATGTTGACCATGCCTACTTCTATACTGACAGGCATTATACTGACGAGGAGGACAATGAAGACGACTGCCTCTATGACAATGATGACATCATCTATGAGGAAGAGAAAGAACAGGATTTTTCTCCAAGAGAGCCTGAAGGTACCTACACCCTCTCTGATGCCACTCTAAATGCCATTTTCACCCCTGTCAAAAGGCAACATTTCCTCAGAGGCGAGTATTTTGAATGTGGAAGGAAAGGTCACTGTGCCTGCAACTGCCCACTCTGCTGAGCCTGCCAAGCCCAATGTCTGTCTCAACAAGGACCCTCACACCTCTCATCCTGTCAATGCCCCTGCCAACCTGTCACTTGAGCAGTAAACGCAATCAACATGGCTTGTACTGCTGCCAACATCATTGATAACATGGCAGAGGAGCATAGGGACGCAGTTAAAGCAACATTCTCAGATTTTTAGATAAAGAATACCCTGTACCAACTAGCAACAATATTGTACAATCATCTTTGGACCTTGTTTCAATTCCCCATGAACATTCAAACTCTTTTATCTACCTTCCCCTCACAATCCAATGTCCCAACCTCAGATCGATCCCAGTAACTGCCCTAATTGACTCCAGAGCACAAGAAAATTTTATCAACTCTGACTACATCAAGAAACACCATCTACTCACTTTCCCCCTGAAACAACCCATCAAACTCCACTATGCAGACAGAAGTTCCAATCCAGAATCAACCATAGAAACCTACATAAATCTTCAGACCCAAATCAATAATCGACAATGTGACATATGCATACTGGTAACTCGACTTGCTAAGAAAACCCTTATCTTAGAAATTCCATTCCTGGAACAATTTAACCCAGATATCAACTGGAAATGATGTACCTTCAAATGGAGAGATCCACATACTCAATACATGGAACTCCTTCACTCTCTGAACTGACTTATGGACAGATCATCATCAGTGCTAGACCAATTATTGGTCCTCCATACCAATGAAACCCCATCCGATGACTGGGAATACAACACATTTGCTCATAAGCAATATCCTATAGACCATGACCACTACAACGTAGGAATGGACCTTTTCCATATCATAGCGACTCCCTTAGAATTAAATTATAAAGCGACCATCACCACTCAACTAGCTCAATCAAAAGCTAAAGACAAGATGATTCCCTTTGAAAAACTGGTACTCACCAAATTCCACCACTATCAATCCTTATTTAACAAAACCCAATCTGAACGATATCCCTCTTCATGGCCATATGATCATAAAATCAATCTCAAGGAAACTTTCAAACCCATCACCTATAAACCCTACTGACTCTCCTCAATGGAAACACAAATCCTCAAAGAATTCATAGACAAAAATCTTTGAAAAGGATACATTTGCAAGTCCGAATCTCCCATGGCATCCCCATTCTTCTTTGTAGGAAAGAAAGATGGAAAACTTTGACCCTGTCAAGACTACTGTTACCTCAATGATCATATGATTAAAAATGCATATCCCATTCCCCACATATCGACGATCATGGATAAACTTAAAAATGCTCAGTATTTCACCAAACTCAACATTTGACATGGATACAACAACATCTGAATTCATAAAGGAGACGAATGGAAAGCCACATTTCGAACCCCCTTTGGTCTCTTTGAACCAACAGTCATGTTTTTTTGTATGACCAATTCCCCCGCTACCTTCCAAAACATGATGGACACCATCTTCCTTGACATGATACATGACAACCTCATTCTCATCTACATGGATGATATCCTGATATTTGCACTGACCATTGCTGAACTGACAGCACATACAGAATGGGTTTTTCAAATCCTCAAGGAAAACAACCTATACCTGAAACCAGAGAAATGCAAATTCAAAAAACAACACCTTGTATATCTTGGATTCATCATTTCTCCCAACAAAATCGAAATGGATCCAATCAAACCTGAAGGAATACAACAATGGCCAACCCCAACAATGACCAAGGATGTCAGAAAATTAATCAGATTTACCAACTACTACAGAAAATTTATTCACCACTATGCCGATCTCACATGACCACTGAACACTCTCTTATCCAAAAAGACACCATTTAATTGGTCCAACAATGCAGAAACTGCCTTCAAACTCCTCAAGCAGGAATTCACCAAACCAACCCTCCTACTTATCCCTGATCCCACTAAACCATTCCAAATAGAATGCAATGCATCAAAATATGCCTCAGGAGCAATCCTCTACCAAAACAACCTCAACAGTAACAGAAGACCCATTGCATTCTTCTCAAAGACCTTCTCACCAGCCAAACACAATTACAATATATACAATCGAGAACTTCTCGCCATAATATGAGCACTGGAAGAATGGAGACACTACCTAGAAGGGTCTTCCCATACTCTAATTATCCACTCCGACCACTGTAATCTTACCTACTGGAAGAAACCCCAAGACCTCAACTGATGACAAGGATGCTGGCATGAAATTCTATCACAATTCAATTATCAAATACAACACGTCCCAGGATCCAAACTCGTAGCTGTTGATGTACTATTCCAATGCCCAGACCATGTCCCAGAAAATGACGATGATAATAAAGGCATTATCATGCTACCTGAAGATGTATTCCTTCATCACATCACTGTTCTGCCCAGTGATCATTTCATTAATCTAATCAACACAGCTCTTCAACAACAAATCACCAAATCAACAAAATATGACCCTCTATCTACACAGATGCTCAAAGCTCTTCTACAAAATAAACTGGAAACCATCAATAAATGATACTCCATCTATCCTACTGATTATGGACCACTCCTGTTATTCAAAAATCGAGTCATCATCCCACAAGACCAACCCCTACAACATGAAATTATTTCTCAGTATCACGACCACCCACTTGCTGGCCATCCAGGTCAACAGGAAACCTATCGCCTAGCCAAAAAACATGTCTACTGGCCTGGCATGAACACATTCATCAAAAACTACGTTCAAGGCTGCACACCCTGCCAACAAATGAAAATAAACTGACATCTGACAAAACCACCATTACAACCCATAGACCCCCCAAAAACTACTCGACTGTTCACTCACATCAGCATGGATCTTATCACTGACCTACCCACATCTCATTTTTATGATAACCACAAGTATGACTCTATTTTGTCCATAGTGGACCATGGACTCTCAAAAGGGGCTATTTTCATCCCAACAACCAAGACTGTGAATGTGGACAACATTGCACAACTCTTTCTCACCCACTTCTTCCCCCATTACAGTATCCCCGACAAGATAATCTCTGATTGAGATCCCAGATTTTCAGCCAAATCAATTCAAGCCCTATTCAATCAACTAGGGATAACCCAAGCCTTCTCGACCACCTACCACCCACAAACTGATGGAATGGTAGAACACTACAATCAAGAAATCGCAGCATATCTATCCATCTATTCATTCCAAAATCCCCACAACTGGTCAAGACACATCCCCATCTTACAGTTTGTTCACAACTCCAAGACTCATGCCAATCAACAACAATCTCCACACAAACTTATTATCAGAATAACCCCTCCCAGTATCCCTACCATCCTTGAAATCCCATCGATTGATTCCTCTGAAGAGAGACTGTGCATTCTAGATCATGCTCGAAACAAGGCCATTGCCTCCCACAAACTCTCGGCCAAACAAATGGCATGATGAATTACCTCCACCTTCAAACCATTCAAACAACATCAGAAAGTATGGTTGGAAGCCACCAATCTCTGCCTATCCTATCTCTCTTCAAAAATAGCACCAAAATGACAAGGCCCCTTCACTATCAAATGGGTAATATCCCCACTAGTCTACAAACTCACTCTCCCATCAACTTGGAAAATTCACCCAGTCTTCCATGCATCTGTCCTTACCCCATATAACAAAAATGATATTCACGGTCCCAATCTCCCACTTCCACTGCCAGACCTAATTGAAGGAGAAGAACAATACAAAGTAGAAGGAATAGTCAACCACCACCTCCATAGTGAAGGACTTCAATACCTTGTCAAATGGAAAGGATATGGACATTAGGAAAATGAGTGGATACATGAGGAAGAACTAACCTGATTCACAGATGAACTAATTCAGGAATATCTAACCTCACATGCTGTCCAATGAATACCCCATTTAACACACAGAAAGTCTCATCATCATTCATTCAAAAGACGTTGAAGATGTCCTCAAGCTCCTCCAGTTCCATCTCCATCATTAATAACACCCCAAACACTCCTTTGACCAAAACTACCTCTCTAAAGTCCCTTAATGACCTCTCCAAAGCCCATTCCTGTTTCTCTCCCCTGAACTAACCCAGAAACCTCAACCACAATGACAACTTCCACTCACACTCAATCTCAAGAAGCCCGAATCCATCAAATGGCCCTCATAGAAGTGGCTCACCACATTCCCACTCTACAGATGCTGGCATTGACCTCAACCAATCCAGAAATGTACTGACAAGCACTACAGGAGTATCAGGAAGGGACATTCAGTCCTGAGATGATCTTATACATTGCAGGACATCCAGCCAACAGCCCATATTCATGGGGTGGACTAAATCCAACATTGAGCAGCTGGTCGATAACCAATGATGATGACGAGACTTCCGTCAAGGACTATCAACACCTGCTGATCTTGGCCTTTTCAATACTCTCTGTTCTCTCTACTGACATCAAGATACCCTCTGCAAAACAGTTGACAGTGTTAACCACAGCATTGACTGCATTAGCCATGTTCTTGGCACATCATCAATGGCAGGTAGTCAGGGACTACCTGGGCATCACTTGAGACGAAGCCCTCCCATTTCACGAGTGAACCTCCAGAATGGTAGCCTGGGAACTCATCCATCCTCAAACACAGTTTTGACCCAGACACATTGCCCATGCCCTCCTCAGCAGAACTCACCCCAAATGCAAGATCTATCCTGACCAGATATTCGATCACACTGCAGCCACAGAGGACATCACCCTCTTGATTGCCCTTTCCTTACTTGTGGTGCCTGCCAGATTCAGGCCCCAGGACATTGAACCATTGACTGTGTTGAGTATACCTGCCCCCACTGCCACCACTGAGGACCAGGACATGGACGAAACAAATGCCCATTGACTCGCCACCTTCCTTGACCACCTTCCTCTTCCAGCTACTACTCCAATCACACCCAGTATGATGAGGTCGACAACATCACCTTCACCAATGTTATGGGAAGCCCTCGTTAACTACATACACAACGAATACCTCTTTCCTCATGGTTGCTCTACAGTTTTTGCTCTCTGCCTTCTTATATTCATCATTATTCTCTCTCTCATTGGACTTTGTCTCTTTACCCTCTATGTCACTGTTTGGTAGTACTTCTCTCAGACACTTCAAGTTTTACAGATGGGCTAATGTTATGTTACTATCTGCCTCTATTTTATTTTTATCACTCCATCGCCATATCATGCCTTCTTTATCCCATTTTGTCATTCTCTATTTATTGCTTTAGTATATAAAGTGTAATGTTACTTCTTGTACCGTAGTTTAGTCTTGTTCAGCTATACACCTCAACTATTTGGACTCTACATTCAGGCAAGGCTTAGCCCTTGAGCATTTCTCTCTCATCACCTTTGCATAGGCCCAAGTCTGTATAGACAGCCTCCCTAAAAGGGATGTTCGGAGAATGATCCCTAGCATAGATAACATCTGGTGCATCAACATTAGCCATGAATGCACTCAATGCCTCCCTGGTCAATTCTGTGCTGAGTGTGCCTCTGAAAGCTGCAGGAGATGCACATTTGCTACTCCCAACACAACACTTTTTACCCACAACACTGAACTCTATTGTGTGGCTATTGGAGGTTTTCCAGATAAGTGGCTATGTGTTCAGCTAAATATTTTTCTTATTTTTCTTTATTTTTGTTTCCTATAGATTTTGCTTGTTATCTCCAGACTCTTGCCACTGCTCATGCCCAAATTCAGTTCACACAACAAAGTCTTTCCTACTCAGTCAAGCAATACTGTCTTCAGCTTATGAACCTCCTCTATGACATTTGCTGTATGCTTGAGGCCAACAACTCCTAATTCCTTGTTGAAACAGGACTCTTGACCAACCTGGACCTCTTTATCCAAGGTCTGAAGACTGCTGCTGGTAGTCTATTGGCATCCAAAGCAACTGACAATCTCGTTCACTGTCTCAAAGCTGCTTATGAGTCTCCCTCATAAGTGATCACTCTTCTGAACCAAGCTTCTGACAATGCTAAGAACTTCAGCTTGCCTGGGCCCCCTTCTCACCCTGATCCCATACTCACTTCTTGTCTCCACACTGGTGCTTCCAGCTCCTTGAAGACCTCAAAGGGCAAGGCCAAAGCCAAGATGCTTTCACTGCCTTCATCTAAAGAGAAAGAAGTAAATAAGCTTGATGAGTTGGAGGTGTCCTCTGAGGGCTCTTCCAGCAAGTAGGTTTCTCTGGTTTTCCTTTCTTGATACATGGACCACTTTTGTCATGTTTTTCCTTTTCATTTGTATTCTTGGACATTGTATCATTTCTTTTGGAAGAGAGAGATTAGGTAGCTCTGGAGGACTTCATCAGCATCTTGGACTTTTACACATCAATTTTCTGTTCAATGCATACTACCCATACATGCTAGGTTCCTTTTGTTATTTTCATGGTTTTTCTGTATACATTTCTCGATCCTCACTTTACTAATTGTGTGATAAGCATGAAAAATTGCGAAAATATTTCAAATACTACTGAGTCTGACTTTGGTAGATCCTCTGAGTCTCATTGTGCTTCTCTTTTCTCCCCCTTACTGAATTCAATGAAGTGCCAACATTGATAAGATCAACAATGTAATGCACGATAGCTTCTATTGCTCTGTCAGACTTAGCGAAGCTGAACTGAGATCATTAAGGGACCCAAGGAAAATTAACAATGACTCCACATCAAGGGTCCAGGCCCAATCATGAAGACTGTGATCTGGTACTCATTGTCAATTTTCTTGTTCCACTTGCTTGATAACTATGTAGTTACCTCACTGTCCTTTGAATATATATAATATCCTCCATAGAGCAATGAACTTCATTGAATTTTCATATCCCTGAACATTTGTTCTTGTATTAGACTTCCTATCTCTTATCATGTCTCAGAACTCTGCTCCTGATAACTCTCATTATTGTGAACTTGACATGCTCACCAAGTCTGCTCATGGCACTGTCACTCAACATAAACAGAGCATCATCATCAATGGTATTCTTGTTTATGTGATCAGTCAACTTGATGCTGAGGCAGTTTGTCACTTGTTTCTCTTGTCCTTTGACCATAAAGCTAACCTTTTGAATATTCATCCAGTCTGCCTTCATCAAGTGTGCCTCTACCAAAACAGGCTTAGAAAAGGATACAGAATATGTTCAATGCATGTTCTACATCCAGGGCTATATTCATTATGCCCAGCAGTCAGTATCAGGTTTCAAGACTCCTAGCTATTATGATGCTCTCAACAAGTTCTGTGCCCTGATTCAAAAGCCTTGCTCATAGCTATTCTGTCAAGGTAGGGATTTCTGGCTAATGTCTGCCAGTTCTTTGCCTCCTATCTTGTCAGGTGCAAGACAAGGTATCTGTGGAACTTGTCTTCCTCTGAGTATTATTCTGCTGATGTGGGCATTGGACAGGGCTCCACTCTCTTCCCCGTCCTTTCAGCATTATATTTAGCTCCAGTCATTAAGCTGTTTGACCTGAGGGTGTTGCACCTTGAGTGTGATGTCCTCTTCTATGTTGATGATGGTACCCTCATTGCCCAAGCTTGTGAGCTTGCTGACAACCTGATTCACCTTAAGTGGGCTTATGGGTTTGTTTTTGAACTTTTTACAGTATTTGGGCTTGTGCTTGAGCACAATAAGTCTGAGCTCTTTCACTTTTCATGCTGTAAGAACAATGATAATCCCCCCATTGATTTGGGGTATGCCCCCTACACAGGTGACTCTCCTTTGCACCCAAAGACCTTTTGGAGATATTTGGGCTTCTATTTTGATTGCCAACTCACTTTTCATGAGTATGTGCAATATTACTCAACTAAGGCTATCTCTATGGTTCATGCCATGGGGATGCTGGGGAATTTGCTTAGGGGTCTCTCTCCTAAGCAGAAGCAGTTGCTTTACAGGTTGTGCATGGTTCCTATTGCCACATATGGTTTTCATCTCTGGTGTCATGAGTTGCATCTGCATAAGGCCCATCTCACCTCTCTTAACAAGATGCAGCATCCTGGATTATGGGTGCTTTTCACACCTCCCCTTCTGGTGGAGTTGAGGTGCTTGCTGGTCTCATCCCCATGCATTTACATCTTAAGAAGTTGAGGTCACATGTGGCATATCATGTCCTCACTCTTTCTTCTACCCACTCCTCCAGGCAGTTCCTGGGGACTCAGGAGTTTCCTGGTGTTGACCCTCATTGTTACCACTTTACCAGGTTAGGGCATTCAGTTGAGAAAGTCCAATCTGCTGTTGTTGATACCCTGTTGTATCTAAGTGTGTCCATCACTCTGGAGTCCTTTGACGCTAATGTGTCAGAGGCTTGTCCAGGTCAGTGTCTTATAGACCAGTTCTTGGACCAGATTCAGGTCACTGAGTTCTCCCCTTGGGAGGAAGACATCAATGTCCTGCATATTTTGAACACAGAGCTTGATCAGGCTCTGGCACTCAATGACTGTGTTGTTGTGGCTACTGATGCATCAGTGGGCCATGACAAGGCTTATCAGGCTGTTTCAGCAGCCTGAGTTTGGGCCAGTGGGGTACCTGTTAGACAGGCTCACCAGGCCACTGGCAGGGTTACTGCTCCTGATGTAGAGCTCCATGCCATTCATATGAGCATATTTGCTGCATGTACACAGGAAGGTGCTTGTCATGTTGTTTTGTTCACTGATCACCCAGCTTTGGCCAGGCAGGTGGTGAACCCTTCTGTTGGCAGCAGGCAGGCTCAGGCCCTGCTTGTTTGTCACTGTCTCACTAGATGGCTTGAGGATGATCCCTCTCACATCTTTGCTTTTGTACAGGTCCACTCCTCTTTGGAGTGGCTGTTGCATCACACAGTCCACCAGTATGCTATGGACCCTGCTGCCTGGGAGTTAGTAGGGGCTCACCTCTTCACTGCTCTTAATTATCTTTGTATGGCTGAGGCTCAGGCCTGTCGTGATGAGTGGACTAGGCAGTTTGCTTGTATGAGCTCCTCTGGGAGAGACTTTTTGCACCTCACTAATGAGAGGAGCAAGCATATGACACCCACCTACCTCTCTGAGGGTACATAGCTTAAGTATTTGCATGATTCCCTGCTTTGTGCATGAGTGTGCCAGGCAGTTCTTAATCATGCACCTATTGGGGAGTTTAGACACCAGTTTAATCTCTCCTGTAATCATTCTTGCCCTTGTGGTTTTGCCTATTAGCAAACCCATGAGTATGTTTTAACTGAATGCACTGACTTTGGTGAACTGTGGCACTTTCCCAAGTGTTGGAAGGAGCTGCTGGATTTTTGCAAAGAGAACCCCAGGGCATTCTCCTTTGCACATCTCTCTGTGGGGTAACAATGGTGCAGCCACTCTTCAGCAGTTGCTGGATTTCCTGGGGGCTTTTGGGTTCTCAGGGGGTCTGGCATTGGTAGCTGATGGGGGCTGTGCTAGCTTGGCTTTAGCATCTCATGGATGTCAGTGATGCTGCAGGGGGTGAGGGCATATTACCTACTGCTCTGTCCATCTTTGGGTGTAGGGAGAGCTTATCTTTCAGTACAGGCTGCCATGTTCAGCTGAGCTGTGGGAGATCTTGGTTCTCTGTAGATAATTGTAGATACTCTTTTGTATTTGCAACCGGACTGCTACCATGCACTGGTATATAAATTTATGAATTAAAAAAAAAAAAAAAAGATTTAAAAGCCTTGTTCTGAGGCTGGGACTGGCTCTACTCCTGGTGAGGTCAAGCCTGACCCTGCTGCACCTGCTGCAGCCCCCAAGAT
This sequence comes from Leucoagaricus sp. SymC.cos, assembly GCA_001563735.1. Taxonomy (NCBI): domain Eukaryota; kingdom Fungi; phylum Basidiomycota; class Agaricomycetes; order Agaricales; family Agaricaceae; genus Leucoagaricus; species Leucoagaricus sp. SymC.cos. The sequence goes on from KQ962823.1 coordinate 59,526, forward strand.
GGCTTCTGCTAAGTGTCCTGCTCCAAGCAAGACTTCTAAAAGGGTATATTTCTAATTCTCTTAATATTTCAACAAACTTTTCTTTATTTTCCTACAGCCCAAGAAGAAGAAACAACCTAAGTCCCCAGTAACTGTTGACAACTCTGGCAACAAGTATATTTCTTCTGTAGGTTCTTGGCTGAATCACAGCTGAACTCCCCCTTAGATGCATGTTGATGATGAAGGTGGTCCTGCAGCTGTTGCAGATGCCTTGAATATCTCTATGGCTACTCCTAATGCTGACTTAAACACCATCACCTCAGGGAAGCCCATTGTTGTCCTGCCATTTTCCAAGAAGGCTCAAGCTCAGGTATGTGGTTTTACTCCTTTTCCCAATTATTTCATGAATTTCTTTATGATTTTTGTCCTCTCAGGACACAACTCCATCAACTGCTCATCCTGAGATGGTACATCTGGCATATCATCATGTACCTGGCATGGACACTCAGAGCAGGGAATATCTCCATGCTATGCAGGTCCTATCTGCTTCTGGTGGTGCTGATTGCCTTGAGGGTTTCTTATTCCCTCCCCTTCCAGGTTCATGATTTATGGTTGTCAGCTAGGTTACTATCTTGCTAACTTAAGCTCAGATCGCTATTTTGCCAATATTCAAGCTCATCACAGCACTAGTTGTAACTCCTTTGTTCACCATGCTGGTGCCTGTGATTCTTTGGCACAGCAAGCTCACTTGCTAGTTGTTGACCATGCTCTCTTGGAGTGTGTGTTTAAGATGGAAGCTCTGGGTCATTGTTATTGTGCATTATTTGCTGAACAACAGGACTTAGTACACTTGCTCTGCCCTTCCCCTTTGAAACCCAACTAGGCACTGTCCTAGCTATGTAGTCTCATAGAGTAGTACTTTGTCAAGTTGTACCCAGTTTTCCCTACCAGGGTTTTTTACTGGCAAGAAATAGATCCATCCATGCTCTGCAAATTTCTTTTAGGCACTGATAAGTCATCCTCATTATCTGACCAATTGTCCTCAAGCATCCAATGTTTTCCTTACTTTCTTTGAGTTCTTTAAGCATTTCATTTGATACATCTAAGACATTAATGACTGAGCTAGGCAATGGAATTGACTTCCTAGCCAGGTAGGATATGACTCTGAAAGCAGCAACTTTATTTTGGGACACCAATCCATCTATTTCAGCCAAGATATAGGCTCCCCCTTTGCCTCTAGCAATGACAACCATGGGACCTAAATATCTTTGCTTCATTTTTCAGTCAGCCAAAGCCTCTATAGCTGTATTCCTTACCAAGACTAAGTTTCCTGGCTTAAAGTCCCAGTCCTTAATCTTTGATGTATTTTCTTGTTCTATTTTAGCAGCTCATGCTAACTTTTCTTTATTTGCTCTTGAGCACATTGCTTCAACATGTTCAATGTGTTTGGCTAAAGCCATGGCTCTTAAGCCTATGAGATCTTCAGTAGACATCATCTTTCCAGGATAGTTTACTAGCCAAGTTGCTTCCTAAATATCCAGAGGTAAGGTAGAGTGTGCACTGATTATCATAAAATAAGGGGAGCACCCTGTACCTTTTCTGATTGTGATACAATCAGCCCACATAACATAATGTAGGAACTAATACCATTTCTTTATATCACCATTTTTTGCTTTATACAACATCTGGCAAATGTCCCAATGAGGCCATTCAATAACTCCATTGGCTTTAGAATTATATGGAGAGATCATTCCTCCTTTAATACTATATTTTTCCTCAAGCCACTTTACAGCTTTCTTGAACAGTGCACCATTGTCAGTTACTATTTTGACTAGACCACCCCATCTACATATGATGTCTTTGAATAACCACTGTCCTATTGATCTCCCATTTTCTTTTCTAAGGGCACATGACTCCATCCAAGATAATAATGCACATTCGCCATGAACTAAGTAGCTACAACTGTTGGAAGCTGGTGCTATATGCATAGTATCTGCATGAAGAACCTGGAATATTGACAGTGTATGGGTAACTACTGGTGGTAGCTCAAGCACTACTTTTTGCCAGACTTGACATATATGGCAATTCCTGACAAACCAAGCAATATCCTTTTCAATGTCTGGCCACCAAAATTGCTGGGTAACTAGTTTAGTTGTTGCATATATCCCTTGATATCCTAGGCAATCATGAGCTGCAGTCATCATATACATGCAATGAGTCTTGTCAACCACTATTTGGGGCATGTTTCTATTTCTCCAATATAACTGGCTTTCTTCATCTAAATAGAAGTGGGACATGGCCCTAGAGAGTTTTTCTGGGTCCTGCAGCTCAGCAGCCAAGTAGTCTCCTCAATGAGATAACCAATCCTTTATTTTTGGTAGTCTCTCATCTTGCTTCTTTGCTATGGGTGATCTTATTTCTTCATTATACTTGTAGGCTAGATCTGATGGATTGAACTTATTTATGTCTGGGATTATCCTTTCTCCTAGACTTTTATTTAGGAATGAATTCAGGGCCTTTGAACACCCCAGCTCACTAGCTAGTTTCTTTCAAGCTAACTCCTCAGCAGTCCTTTCTTCTTTGGCCCAACTAAGTTCCCATGTGAAATCTTTGATCCCTTGTGCTACCTCATTCATGAAACCAGTTCTGGTATTGATGTCATGCCAGAACTCATCTAAGGGTAATGGATCTGAAGTCTCAGGGGTAGCTTTTTCCAATTCAAATTCTTCCCCTTCATCATCAGTTTTGTCATCAAAATTCCTAGTGGTTTTATCTCCTGGGTAGTACCTTCATCTGGAAAGTCCATCTGGGCCAAAGGTTTTGCCTTCCTTGTGCACCAAGGTGAACTGGAAATTTCAAATCTCAGAAACCCAGCAGTTTATCATTGCATTTGGTAACTTTTCTGGATTATTAAGCATTCTGAATAAGTATTTAGCATCTGTCTCAATTACTAAGTTCCTACATCCCCAGATTAGATACCTTTCTTCATCTAACAACATCTTCAAGCCACATAGCTCTTGCTTTGGTTGAGAATAACACTGTTGAACTTCATATAATTAATAACCTTTGGATTATTAGAGTCTCTTTGCCAAATATAGTAACTGACTGCTTGCCATGAGCTATCTACTGAAACTATTGATGGTTGAAGACTTGGGAACTGTGGCCTTCTAATGGGAAAACAATGTTTAATTATTTCTTTAATCCTGTCCTGAGCTTCTTGTTGCTCTGGACCCCATTTAAATTCTATACCCTTCTTGAGTATATCATATAGTGGGCTAGCTAGTTTTGCAAACTCAGGTACATGATTTCTGCACTGGACTGCTGTTCCTAAAAATGCCCTAATGTCCATGAAGTCTTTGCAAGGCCCCCATCTCAGGATGACTCCTATAGCATCTGTTGTTGGCAGCTGTCCTCTGTAAGAACAGCCAAAACCAACAATAGTAATCTTATCTGTGCAAATCATCATCTTAGGGCCAGAAAATGTTCCTCCAGTGTATTTTATATACTGTAGCACTCAATTCACATTGTTCATATGTTCAAAAATAAAATGACAAATTCCTGGGTTTTCTTCCAAGGTTTCATAGCTACCATCTGGTAACTCATATTGAGTTGAAGGCCCTCAGGGGTACATCATCTATATATGGCATTGTGTACTCTGGTGTCTCTTCTTTCAAGATCTCAGTTACATCATCATGAAAGATTGGTACTGAATTTGTCCAACCCATTGGTAAGGTGACTAGCCTTAATGCTCCAAAGGGTGTCTGGAATGTTGTGAGGTCCCTGGACTTTTCAGACAGGAGATACTCATCATACCTGACATATAAATCTAGAATGCCATTACAGGCTCTTCCAGCAAAATGCATGGCTAGTTCCTCAGTTGCTGGTGGCAAGCCTGAGTGTGCTATAGTAACTCTGTTGAGAGGTTCTAGACTATGTACTATTTGTAGGCTTTTCCCATCTTTCTTGAGAACTGTAAACCATCTAGATCTATATGATGAATTGGAGGGTTCATATACTCCAGCAGTGATCTTTTGTTTAATAATCCTACATACTTCATCATAGATTGCAGGAGGTACAGGTCAATTTCTTTCAACCCAGGGGGTATGAGGTACCATCAGGATTTCAATAGGTGGGAAGAATTCTTCTTTGAATCTTCTCCTTTCAGAATTATCCCATGTGAAAGCCTTATTCTGCATGCTAATTAGATAATGCATTAATTTCCTTTTCTCTGGCCAGAGGAAGTTTGAATCATGTGCTTGGTCTATTAGTTCCATTCATCCCAAGATATATCTTCCTCAAGGGGTATAATCTGGTGGATGGACTAGTAATTCAGGCATTCCAGCCAGGGGTTCCCCTGTAATATTCCTAATGATCCTAAATTCTTGAGGTAATTCTCCTAATACAGGACAAACTTTAAGAGCTACTAGCTTGTATTTCTTTTCTGTCAACTGTTGTAACAGATCATGAGACTTAATCTCTTCAACTGCTGTTACCAAATGTTGGTGGGAAAGTGGGGTAGCTAGCTGACTCAGAAAATTTCTAAAGACTATCTTATCATAGTCACTTATTCTGTTATCCCCTTGTAAGCTCTTTTGTAGGTAGATCATCCTAATTTCATCTTTTGTAAAGTGTGAGGAAGCTATAGATAATACCTCCAATATGACTGGCTCCTGGTTTCCTACTTGATCAATTATTAAAACCACCTCTCCTTGATTGTCTGTCAATTCATTGAGGCTATTCAAAAATTTTCCCTATTAACCTGAGCCTTTTTCATTATCCTTGGTGTCTATCCTTTTGGATAGGTCAGTACCACAGCTCATTTATCAGTATTGGGATCAGTCAAAGTCAGAGTTTGACTGCCATCTGTGATATTCTGAACTTGACTCTGCATCAAAGCATCAAAGAGTCATCCTAATAATATCTGATATGGGGGGTTTGGTAGGATATGGACTTGTAGATAAACTACAATTCCCCCTAGATAGAATAGTACATCCTTAGCTAGGCTGCAGGTTTTCTCTGTATGGCCACTTGCACTCTGCATTAGAATGACAGCATCAGGGTCCCACAATATATGGGCTGACATAGCTACCTCTCTACTCATTGATATGATTTGTGACCCATTGTCAAGTAAAGCTTCTTCGCTACAACATCCATTCATATTAGCTATAATAACTTGAAGGGACTCTGCTTCCTTAGCCACAAATATATGATTATCTCTTTCTCCTTCTGGGAGAGTCTCCAAATACTGAGTAACAGGATCCTGGGCAACCCATGCTCTGTCTGGTCCATCCATGACTCCTTGTAGTTCTCTCTGCTCAAGCTCACAGTCCTTTAGTGTACTAAGGTTTACTTGGACTATTTTAGTCGGTTCATCCTTTTCTGACTTGTTGTCAGACTCCTGTAAGTCATGTAGCTGAGTAGCTACCCATTTCTTAGTAATGTGTTCTTTATAGGTGTCTCTTAACTTAGGTGATAAAGCCATCAGTTCTTTGACTGAGACCTCTGTAGTACTTTTCAGAAGCTTGTTAAGGACTTCATGAATGTCCACTTCTTGTTCTATTGGAGTCTCATGCCTATAATTTGGTGGTCTCTTTTCTTTTCTATTTTCTTTATCTTGTGGTATCTGTCTAAAAGGTACAGCTGGTACCTCTACCACTAGTTTCATAGAAGGTACCTTTTTATAAGGTAATTTGCTTTTCTTATTTTTCTTGGAAGGTGGTTGAGGTTCTTTATCACCTTCTTCAGGCTCAGAGTCACTATCAGAACTGTCCTCAGGCTCCACTGGCTTGACTGGGGTGACTGTCCCTTTGGAGCATGGCACCTTCCTCGAACAGTTCAGAAACCCTGTTGAGTAGCTGATTTGCTACCTTGTGACATTATTTGTTTCATTTGTGCCCTTAGTAAGGCCAGTTCCTTGTGTAACTCCATTGAACCAGACTTCTCCTGAGCAGGTGGCAGTGTAGCTACCTGACTAGTGGTCTAGTTTTGTGAGTTTATTAATAGCTGATAGTTCTCAATGGCTCATTTGACTTCTTTGAGTTCTTGGTCCTTTTTCCTTAAACAACTCATCTGAGTGTTGATAGTATCATCTCAGGTATCCTGAATTTTGCATACATAGGTAGAATACTTTACCAGTGGTTTTATCTCATTGAAGATGGGAATTTCCTCATCTAGTTCTGTATACATATTTGTAATATGCATTTTGTGATACTTCTCTACTCTTAAGATAATAGGACCGGCACCTGATGGGATATTTGTTCTGTCAGAGAATTGGAGATAGCAGTGGTTCTCATCCCATGTGATGCAACCCTTAACTAGGTCCTCTTCCTTTTTGGGACACTCTTGGAGGAAATATTCTCCATTCCCACAATATATGCAGTTTTGAACTCTGGCTTGGGCAGCATCATTAGCAATTTTTAGGCTTTCCATATTGCCTGGACTCTTGCTAATACTCTGTGCCAATTTTTCAAACCATCCTTGAACTTTCTGTTTCTGAATATGAAGAGTATCCTTTATGGTAGCTACATCACCAGTGAGCATATCAACCTGTCCTTCAATCCAGTTGTGGAACTTGACCAGCTCCATCTTGACTTGTCCCTTTTCAGACTTATCAGATGTAGTCATTCTCCTTGTGACTTGTTCTGAATTCTGGGACCTGATCAGAGTCTTCCCACTGACTAGCTGCACAGCTTCCCTGATGACATTGTTATATTTGTAAGGGTCCTCATCCCTTAGATCTATTGGAGCATTCACTCTCTGATTTGTCCCCTTGATACTGAGTTTATTATTCAATGCTTCCCTAAAGTCTCGAGACAGCATATTTGTGAACATTTCAACCAGCTCTCAGTTGGAGACCAAAGCAGGTGCTTTCAGACATTTAGTTGCCTCAGCTATGAAGCAACATTTGAAGGAAAGCAACCTCTCTTCTTCTCCTAATTGAATCCCCTTGTATTCATCACAGAGGGCTCTGAGACGTCGGACTGATCCCTGCTCATAAGTGACAGTCTCAGGATATTCTTCCCTTAACTTCACAATAAATTTATTGTAGTCATCGGTGACTTCTGTAGCAAAAGCCATCCACTCCTCATGATGTTCAGGGCTTGGTAGATAGGTAATCAACCAATTGACTTTTGTTTCTTGGTCTGTAATTTTATAGATTTCCAACAAGTGTTCTACTTGCTAAATATATTGCCTAAGGGTCCTGCCCCTGCCATCCCATGAGGGAGCTTCACTGGACAGCATTCTTGGCATAGATGGAGTAGAGTTCACCATTATTGAAAGGCTATTGGAGTTCAATTTCTTTGGTTTAGGAGTTTTCTCCCTAGGTGTACCAGGTAATAAGCTTCCAGCAACAACAGCAGTTTCTTCGTCATTGTCTGTATCAGTCCAACTGCCTGGTAACTGGCTAGCTGGGTCAGGTGACAGAAGCTGAGTTTCCTTGGTACTGGTAGCTTGCACAAGAGATTTCTTTGTGGCTCTAGTATGCTTTGGTGGCATATAAGGTCCAACTAAACCTGCTTTTGCAGAAGCTTGGGTGGTTCTTTTTGGTTTGTTGGTTGTGGTTTCTCTAGGTGAGGAGGAACCGTCAACTGGAACGTTAAATTTCAGCTGAGAAGTCGAAGATTTCGTTGGACAGGGTCCCCATGATGTCTTGACTAGCTTTCTTGGTTATAAACAAAAATAAAACACCTCTACAAATCTGAATTTCCCCCTTGCGGTGGGCTCCAGATGAAGAGGGTATTGATGGTATATAACAATAACAAGTGTACCAGCTGAATAGCTAGTACTAACCTCAAACAAGTTCAAGGGGGGAAGTAAACAGATTTAGAAAGATGTATGGTCTTTGAGAATATATGACTATAAAACTTGTGATAAACTCGGAAATTTAGTACAAACTTGAAATGCCTCTGACTGATGATTGTACTATTCACAAGTGCTTTGAAAAATCGTCTAAGTCACAACTGACAACTTAAGATAATGCCTAACTAGAAAAACTAATATACTCCTGAATTTCCTAATAACTCTGCCTAATTTGGTCAACTGGACCTTGAATCACCTATGCAGTCACACGACAGGTGTTGGTATGATCAATTCCTTACTAGCTACTTAGCCCTGGTGCTTTGTAGTGTTCCTTATGACACACTGG
>KQ962824.1:0-10400 GCA_001563735.1 Leucoagaricus sp. SymC.cos
ATCTCTCTGCTGATCTTGTGCAGAGGGTTACCATTCTCAATGACTCACTTGCTTCCTTGGCTGGCAAGCCTTAGCATGATGAGCAGGATCTCATGCATTTTGCCTGTGCCCTATCTGTTACAGTGGGGCATGTATTTGCAGCTCAGGGGCATACTATGCCCTTTGATGACTCTCTTGGTGTGCCTATCTTGGCTTCTGCCCTGTATGACCTCCTATCTTGTGATACTCTGCAGTGCCTCCCTTTGACCCATAGAACAGCTGACTTAGCTGCTCCTGCCCCCTCTCTTCCTGTGCATGGTCCCCCCTTGGAGGCCACTGTCTGTTCTCCCCCAGCTCCTAAGCCTGCTCCTCCTCCTAGGCCTGCTCAGTCTGCCAAGCACCCCCCTCCTCCCTCCAGTGTCAAGCATAGTTATGCTGACACTGTTCATGATGTCATGTCTTTGGTCAATTTGGCCAAGACTGTCCCCACTCTTCTGTCTGATCATATCATTGCAATGCATTAGGCCTCCATCTCTCTGATGCTTTCTAAGTGCAAGATTAAGTCCACTGTCCCTAGTCCCTCCTAGCATCAGGTCCTTGTTAAGATTGACCCACTCCCCTCTTTCTTGCAGTTCCTGGCCTTGGTTGGGGCTGCCAACTGTTCCCTTGGCAAGGGTGACCTTCAGGTTGATTTCTGCCACTTCACTTATAGGGGGATCTCCCTCCTCACCTCTCATGTTGCCACCCAGGTTGAAATAGACCTGGTCAAGTCTAGTGTCCAGCACCTCCTCTCCCTCACTGAGGGTGGAGTTGAGGCCTCCCTTCCACATTCACAGTCTTATCTTAAGATCATCGATGTCTCTTTTTTCCAGGTAGATGGTTAGCAGATCACTGCCTCTGATGTATGGACTGTCATAGGGAAGTCCCACATGGCTAGTTCCTTCACTCTTGTGAATAGCCCTAGGGTTATGTGCAACTCCCGATGTGCTGATACCACCACTGTGTGGTTTGATGTTCTTGACTCCCAGTTGGGCACTGCTGCTAAGTGCCTGATTGGCACCTTTTTTCAGTTCAGCCCAGCTTCATGCTTTGTGTGCATAGCCCACTCTCACTCTAGCATTCCTTTGTGTCAACATTGCTGGTGCTGGGGACACTCTACTTGTGCCTGTCAGTCTCAGGCCCCCTGATGCCCCCAGTGTGCCAGCCCTCATACTGAGACCAGTCATTGTCAACATATGTCCTGCTACAGGGGTAACCTCTCTGCCTGCCCACCCCAGGATCCAACCCCCAAGCAAGCCCCATGCCCTCATGCCACCCACTGTGTGAACTGTAAGGGGGAACACAGTGCTAGCAACTGATGGTGCCCATATTAGCAGCATCAGTTCAACCAGGCTTGGCTGTCTGAAAAGACAGTCTTGTCTGAGAGGACGATGCATAACAATGTGACTTCTCAGAAGACAGTGGAGGAGGAGCACAAGGGTAGGAGAGCACTCAACTGGTGCTGCTGAAACCTCAAACTTTGTCATAGGCCCCCACCTGAAGCTGAGTAGGGCAAGGTGGCATTTGTTGAACGCTGATTACAATGGACTCTTTTGTAGTTTTGACCTGTTATGTATCTGTAGTAGTTGTTTTTAGTTGTACTTCTCTAATGGTATTCTGGGCTACCAACCCAGGTGCAGACTGCTATTGTGCACTGCATTATAAATTTATAAATTTGAAAAAAAAAAAAAACATAGAAAACCTAGAACCAAAGTGCAAACTCTTGGTTCATCATTAGAAATGTCAACCTCTACTGAGACTTTTTTGGTAAACATAGATAATTTTTCTGACAAAATTATCACTGGATACGAAGATGACACACTTATGCACATCATCAAAGAAGGACCAGAAAAGTATAACAACTTTTCTATTAACAATTGAGGAATAATCTTGAGAAAAACTTCTCAGGATTCAGAAGTTGTCTGTATCCCCAATGACAGATGACTCATTACTGCACTTATATCAAAGGCCCATAATGTAGTTGGGCACTTCAGCAAGCAAAGAACCACCAAATATGTTAGATGGTTCTATTGATGGCCATCTTTAGTTAAAGACTGCCATAACTACTGCAAAATGTGCAAGACTTGTGCCTGCACTAAAACCTCCACAACAAAACTGAGTGGACAACTCCACTCACTCCCAATCCCAACCTAACTATGGGACAGAATTGGAATGGACTTTGTGGGTCCTTTTTCTGAATCTAAAGATTATAATTACCTTTGGGTAGTTCTGTGCTAAATAATGAGCATGGTGCACCTAATACTAGTGCACACCAATATGACAGCTAGTGAGCTATCATACATCTACATTCAAGACATTGTACATCTATATGGCTTGCCAAGCTCAATAGTAAGTAATTGAAACTTGAAGTTCATGTCCACATGGTGAAAGGAACTTCACAGGCTGTTAGGTGCCAATCTATTAATGTCCACATTATTCCATCCACAAACAGATGGCCAAGTGGAATGTATGAATCAAAATATTGGACAAATATTTCAAGCTATGGTACAGTACAACCAGAAAAACTGGGTCAACAAAGCCCCTCTAGTCAAGTTTGCTATCAACTTGAGTGTTTCTGCAAGCACTAAATTCACTCCTTTTGAGCTGAATTATGGGTACCTGCTATCAATGATCTGAGATACTTGGATGGCAGATACTGTCCATCAAGGAGTGAAGGCATTTGCCAAAGCAGTACTGCTAAATATAGCAGCAGCACATGATGCAATAATTGAGGCATGAGTTTTCCAAACTTGCCAAGCAAACAAGTACCAAGGTGCCAAACCCAACATCAAACCAGGGAGCCTAGTCTTCTTGTCTATGAAAAACCTTAATATGCCCAAAGACAGAGCTAGAAAACTCTGCCCAAAGTTCATTGGGCTATATAAGGTTATAGAGAGTAATCCAGAGACATCTAACTACAAGTTGGACTTATTCCAAGCCTTGGTAAACTGAAGAATACATCCAGTTTTCTATGCCAGTCTACTCAGACCATTCTATGAGTCTGATGATACATCATTTCTGGACCAAACTCAGCTGGAGCCATATGATTTCAGTCTGGATAATGAACATGAATGGTTCATTGACAAAATTATTGGCCATTGTCATCTTGATAATGGCCAACTTGAATTTGAGGTTCAATGAAGCCTCAGCAATACCATTTGGGAACTTGCTGGTAATTGTGCAGACCTCTCAGCTCTAGATCAATATCTGGAGCTATATGGTGTGCAGGATGCCCATTTCTTGAGATGGCATAGTTGTCCTTTCAAAAAAGGATAACAGAAATCTAATCTATAAATTTTCTAAAAATAGAATCAACTCTGAGCAGTCTCATATATGGAAATGGGTCAATAATTTCCATCCTGTTTTTTCTCTCCCTCTTATCCACCACCATGTCACACCAAGACATGTTAAACAACAAGTCAAGCAACCAACAGCCCTATTTGACCCCACTGAGTAGCCCAAGCAGCTCAGCACCACTGATGACCTATCCTGTAGGACCTGCATTAGGTCCTAGTAGGGGGTGGGAGATAGACACCACTCTTGACCTCTCTGGGGTACCTCAAAGTCAGCCCCAACCTCAAAATCTCAATCCATGTAATCCACATCACACTCTTTTATCCTCTCTGATGGCACTGACAATAATGATGATGACAGGTACACTACCTGCATGGCCTGGGCCCCCTCCTCCTTGCTTCAGCCAGCCTACACCATACAGTCCCTATGTATGGCACTCACAGGCACCTTACCAGATGCTAGGACTGTAACCAGCATTCTTTCACCCATTCTTGGTACTATATCCTCCACCTCCATTGAGTAAGTCTATTGCTCAGCAACCCACAATGTCACAGTCTTCCTCATCAAGGAGCAAGGGCAAATGATGTGCTATTGAGCAGGACATCCTGCAAGAGCAGCACAACAAGCAACATGCTTGTTTAGCAGCTCAATTGTATGAAGTGGGTCTAAGTGACCACCTCATTAACTCAGTCAATCTGTATGATGAGTCAACCACTCAGATCCTTGATAAACTTATTGAGATTATTCATCACTGTAATTCCCAAATTGCAAGTATAGATAGTTGTATCTGGCAGTTAAACAACACAGTCAACCTCCTTTGGGCATCATCAGCAATGATGGCCCCAGCCACTACTACAAACAGGACTTGTGAAGAGTCTAGCTCAAAATCATCTTCAACTATGAAGTCCTCTTCTAAAAAGAGGACTAACTCTGATAGCACATTGCCAGTGCAGATCTTACCTGCACCTTCAGCTTCTCTACCCCCAGTAAGCTTGTTGAAATCTAAAGCTCATGTTTTTTCTTCTTCACAGGCCAGCTCATCTAGAGCTCTATCTCAGCCCACACCTTCCACATTGAGTGCTTCTAACACTTGACCACTATTATCTTACATGGACTCCTCAGTCCTGCTTGGGAAGCCTTAGCACAAAAAGCAGAGGCATATTGACACTCTAGCCCCCAAGCCATTCTTATCCAGTAATATCCACATGGATGAATGCAACACCCAGGCAAATGTCCTTTTGCCTGGCATGCAGCCTTCAGGACTGGGTATCTCTGGTCTCACATCTGACTTCTGCACTTATAGTCAGGAGTTAATGTGAGTGGAGTAGACTTTGCCTGCTCCTAATGATCCAGAAATACCTCTGGATGATATACCTGTAGGCCTATGGCCTATGACATCAGCCAACCCTGTCCTGTTCTTTAACTCTGACTCTGAGAAGGGGGACATTGAACACTTTAAGGTGAGGAAAGGCAAAAATATTGGGAAGTTGCCTTCCTGACCTCCTATTATACCTCTACCATGAGGCCATGTCCGACTTGACATAACACCTGGATGTAATAGATATATTCCTGACATTTTCAGGCTCTAGAGAGACCTAGCTAATGGGCAGGTCTCTTATGCATACAAAAATCATATGGGCAGGATGCTATCACTACATCTCTATTGGAGTCCCCATACAAACAACATGTACACAGGAGAATCAGCCATTATAGCATCTCAAAAAGAGATGCATGGTCATGAATACTTCAAGATAGACTGGAAGAAGAATCCAGTTTACAAACACACAGTTTGTGGACTATCCACAAACACAAGTGAGCTAGACAAACTATTAAAGTTTGTCTACAATGTCAATAGACTCATACATGCTCATGCTGAAGAGTTCATCTTAATTTGTGAGCTATATATCATAGCTCAATGGTTGGATAGAGAAAATCTGGAGAATGTTATGATTTATCTCCATTATCAGACAAACTTCAATGTAGATAACAACCCAGTTGGCACCACCACTCTCATTCAGGATATCCTGGATGCTTGACCAGCCCATGACCTCGATTTGGCTTGAGTGTCCAATGTGACCAACTAAACTGAGGAAATGGGCCTGAGGCAGCCAGTCAATGCTGGCCTCTTCAACAGTGACCAGCTTGGTCACTTTATGGTTTCACACAAGAACTCTGGGATGGGTAACCCTATCCATAGTGTTGCTTTTGACTTTTGATGTGTAGTAGACCATCAATCCTTCCACAGGTACACTTTGTGTCACTTCCATGCACTAGACAAACCTGGCTGTGACAAATCAGACAAGAAGCAAAGTACATGTAGTAGACCATCAATTCTTCCACAGGTACACTCTGTGTCACTTTCATGCACTAGACAAACCTGGCTGTGACAAATCAGACAAGAAGCAAAGTACTCTTATTCACTTCACCTGCCTTGTGGCAGTTTTGATGAGTACTCCTGGATTATATCAGAAGTACATCGACTTATGGAACAAGAGGCACCCTGGGCGACAGTTTGTTGCTCAAACAGGCCCTGTTCATTACATTTGTGGCAGTTTTAATGAGTACTCCTGGATTATATCAGAAGTACATCAACTTATGGAACCAGAGGCACCCTGGGCAACAGTTTGTTGCTCAAACAGGCCCTGTTCATTACTATAGATATCTGGTCCTTCAACCAGGAGCCTCAGCCAACCTCATGCTTAACATGGTGGCTGAAGTGTTTATTCACAATGGCATCAATCCAGCTAAGATCAACCACATGTATACATTTGGGATTCAGTATCTCAACAATATGTATTCTGATGACCCAATTCATTAATCCATGTTCAATAAATTGGACAACAGGTGACTTAGTTACCTATGTCACAATGGAGTTTCTCCTGCCATGTCTAGTTGGGATAGCTGGCTTCTGTCTTCTGACTAAGACCTCATTTGTCTCCACTCCTTAGAAAATAGGGAGTTTACTGATTGTGGAGTAATTCCCATTGATCAACCCTACTGATCTGCCATGTCTAGTTGGGATAGCTGGCTTCTGCCTTCTGACTAAGACCTCATTTGTCTCCACTCCTTAGAGAATAGGGAGTTTACTGATTGTGGAGTAATTCCCATTGATCAACCCTACTGACTCAGAGTAGGCAAACCAATTCATCTGTTTTTACTAAGAAGATGGATGTATGCCTCATTAGTTCATGACTTCTGGGATGCACAGAACCTGAGGGACTTCTGCCCAGTCCCTCCTGCATGTACTCAGCTCCTTGAGGTAGCAGCATCAGCCACCATGCCCCCCTCCTCATTATCCACTACTTCCACTATGCCCAGATTGAGCTCATCTGTGCCATTGTCACCACCAAATAAACAAGGGTCAACTGAAATAATAGTTGACCTGCTGTCCACCAATATCAAGGACTCACCAGCATCACCCACTGGCTTGTCCTCACCATTAACTTCTGAATTGTCATTGACTGATGATGATCAGTCAATGGCATCTACTCCTAAGGCAGGAAATCAAGATCTTCCCACTTAATTGACCATGGATGATGAGTACAGTATCACTGCTATACTTATATTGTCCTCCATATGATGGGTACAGTATCACTACTGTACTTACATCATCCTCCATACCACAGGCAGAATGATAAATCATTATTCTGCTATTCACCCCCTATTTCAGTCAAGATTACTGACTCTATCAGCACTGTATTTCATAATATGGCCATCAACCTAGACTATAGGTCCAATCCACCATCATATACTCTATCACTAGTATCACTACTAGCCTCTCATGCTATTGCTATTGAGTAGTCACTCTGACCTAGTAACTACTTGATACCCAAGAACTACCCAGCCAAGTGATAAATATTTACTTGGCCATTCTACTCTATATTCATTATATTCTTTCTGAGACTGATGATTTGGTCTGAATGGGGGGTATGTAAGGGCCATGCTCTTACTATAATTATCTCTACATGTTTGTCATTATTGTATAAACACACCATCACTATTATGTAATCCTGAAAGTATATGTACTTACATCAGTGTTCATCTCCTGTCCTCTACTAGGGTCCAAGGCAGGTCCTACAGAGTAGGTTGTCAGTGGTGCTAAGCTGCCTGAGCTGCTGCTTGCTCAATTTATTGTGTGACTCATCCTGGTGCAATATAGGGGTGAAGGAGAGGGAGAAAGAAAAGCAAGATGGAAAATATCAACCTATTTACAGCAAGGTCATATAGGGCTGCTGCTTGCTCAATTTATTGTGTGACTCATCCTGGTGCAATATAGTGGTGAAGGAGAGGGAGAAAGAAAAGCAAGATGGAAAATATCAACCTATTTCCATATATGAGGCTGCTCAGAGTTGATTATATTTTTAGAATTTTTATAGATTAGATCTCTGTTGTCCTTTTTTAGAAGAACAACTATGCTGTCTCAAGAAATGAATATCCCATACCCCATGTAGCTCCAGATATCAATCTAGAGCTGTGAGATCTACATAGTTTGCTGCAGGCTCCCATGTGGTATCACTGTCCATCAAACCTTGAACTTGAGTTAGTCATTGTCAAGATGGCAATGGCCAATAATTTCATCAACAAACCATTCATGTTCATCATCCAGACCAAAATCATATGGCTCCAGTCAAGTTCAGTCTGGAAATGATGCATTGTCAGACTCATGGAATAGTCTGAGTAGACTAACATGGAAAACTGGGTGTATTCTATAGTTTACCAAAGCTTGGGATAAGTCCAGCTTATAGTTGGACATATCTGCATAACTTTCCATAATCTTATATGGCCCAATAAACTTTAGACAAAGCTTCCTAGCTCTGTCTTTGGGCATATTTTGTAGACAAGAAGACCAAACTCCCTGGTCTGATGTCAGATTTGGCACCTTAGCACTTATTTGTTTAGCAAGTTTGGAAAACTCATACCTTGATTATTATATCATGTGCCACTGCTATATTTAGCAGCACTGCTTTGGTGAATACTTTCACTCCTCAATGGACAGTATCTGCTACCTGAGTATCTCAGATTATTGATGGCAGATACCCATAATTCAGCTCAAAAGAAGCAAATTTAGTGCTTACAAAAATACTTGAGTTACCTCTCCCTGATACTCCTGACTACCTGTCTGAGAATGTGCCAGTTGGTGGGCCTTTAGGGGGTATTCCTGCTCTGCTACCTCCTAAGCCCTAGAACATCAGAAAGATGAAGGCAAAGAAAGCAGCTAAGAAGAAGACACTCTCTAAGAGTGTTCCTCCTCCCATGCCTTCTGCTTCCAAGCTGGGTGCCAAGTCCTTTACAGCTACTGCCTCTGCTCACCCTACTCCTATGGTGAGCTCTTCCAGTTCAGTAGAGAATCTAGTCAATGTGGCTAGGTGTTTTCCCAACCTCACTCTGTCTGTTATTATGGTCCTTCTTTGGGCTGATCAGGCTGCAGCTGCAGCTCCTGCTTTGGTATTTGTAGTAGTCAAGTATCTGATCACACCCTCTACTCCTGCACCTCCAGCAAAGAAGCCCAAGGCTACTACCCAAGGGCCCTCCAGAAAGCAGATTCTGTTTATTTTGGACAATTCTAATGCTAGGCCCAATCTTGAGGAGGTCTTTAGGCTCCTCAACTGCTATCTTTCTGACAGTCATGTTACTGAGTTCTATACTGAGTCTATGGCTGTTGTATATAGTGGCTGGTCCATTTGGACTAGTGAAGTACCTTCTCTAGAGCAGCTCAACCTTATTTGTGAGTAGTTGGGCAAGCACTTCTCTCTGGTGAGCTCTGAGGCCTACCTACCTGCATTAAAATCTTTTCTCAAGATTATTGATATTTTGTTCCTGCAAGCTGATGGGGCTCATACTGCATCACAGCACATTGAGAAGGTGATATGGCAGTTGCCACATCACAACCACTTTGTTCTTGCAGGTGCTATTTGTGTCATCTAAAATTCTTATGTGTCTAATACTACAATGGCATACTTCAAACTCTGGGACTCCCAGAGGGACACTCATGCCACTAACCTCATAGGGCATTCTCTTTGGTTTGGGTACTGGACCTCTTATATTCTGGAGGCCAATGCTAATTCCAGGGCCTCTCTCTGCCAGCATTGCTAGAGGTAGAGGCATTCTAATTTGAATTATTACCAGAAGGCACCTTGGTGCTCTCTGTGTAACAGACCTCATTACCAGGATAGCCATTGTGCCTTTGCTAGTTGTTGCAAAGAGAACCCTCAATAGGGTATTCCCAAGACCCCAAAGGGCCAGCCATGTTCTCACTTTCTTTGTTGTCTGAATTGCAACTAGGTGCACACTGCTTATTCTAAGCAGTGTCCTTTCTAGTGACACCAGTTCAATAAGGACTAGATTTGCTCTAAGTATCAGAAGGTGCACTCTCATCATAATGTTTACCCTTCCAACTCTAACTGCTCTTCTTCTCATGTCTAGGAACCTGTCTGAGACTACTGGAGATGTAGTTTGGAATGTCTGTATCTTTAGTCAGAATGTGAATTGCAATTATACTCATGTAGACTATGTACTTGAGAGTCTCAAGGACACTTTTGACATTCTCTTCTTTCAGGAGCTTCCTTGGAGGACTATAAGACAAATAGTGTCAATGACCTTGACAGAGGGTAATGACATTGTAAGTGTACCTAAACACCCTGAATGGCTCTATATGGTTAGACAACCTACTGATGAGCATGTCTCTTGCATCATAGTGTATGTCCATAAGCACTTGGCTTATCTTTATCACTCTATGCAGTAGGACATTGTTAACTACTGGGACATGCATTCCTTCCTTGATCTCTTACCACCACCTTCCTTTTTGGGACATTGGCTTTAGGAGATTAGTCTACTGTCTGTACATCATCTATGTTGACCTATCAGAATCCTTTTGCACATCTTGGGTCTCAACCTGAGGACTATGCTATGTCCAATGATGATAGCTTTGATCCCAAAGCTTTCAACTCTCAAGTTGAGGTGGCCATTATGAAAACACCAACTAACAAGAAATGTCATAAGAGGAAGGCTTCCTCTTCTCCAAAACCTATTACTCCTGGTGGATTAGGATCTCCTGTTCCACCCCCCACTCCTACAGCTGGTCCTAGCAT
>KQ962825.1:0-11966 GCA_001563735.1 Leucoagaricus sp. SymC.cos
CCAACTAGCTAAAGCAACCCAGCCATCTTACAGAAAAAGTAGTAACCTAGGAAATAAATATAAAGGAAAATTTAAGTAAAGTCAACATGTTCAATATGACTCCAAAGAGCTCCAGGAATTAGGTATTATGCACTAAACCCTTGTCAATGAAAGAAAGTGCTAGTCATTCCAGTGTCTTCTAAACCAGTCGGCATTAAAGCAATGATACTAAAACTTGCATTTATAATCATTTGTAGTATATTTGCCACTGTAATTAATACAAGTAGGAACATGTGGGCAAGGCTGGCCTGTGGACATAGGAGGGATAAGAGACATGGCTTTAGTATTGCCCTTGCAACAGCCAGCATAGTTGTGATGATGCTGTTCAGAGTGAGGTTTGAGACAGTGTGGGCAGCAGATGGCCTAAGTAGAGCAGATGGTGGTAGGATGACCCCATTTTCAGCATTGTTGACACTGAGGGACACCAGAACAAGCTTTTGCTCATTTGATGATATACCTGGTGTTACCAAGTGTGATGTATTGGTTAACGATCTTTTTCAGATCCATGCCAGATTGAGAGTTCCAAATATCAAACCATATGGTAGCAGTATCAGAACACTGTGAATTGCACATAACATGAGGCTTAGTGGCAAGGTTGAAGGGGGCACCATCAACATGAAGGGCTGGAGTGACATCATCAGGAGTGATGAGGAAGGGAACATCAAGGACTTTAAGGTAAGACCTAGACCTAGGAAGATAGGCATCAATTTGAATCTTGAGGCCAGCAGAGATATATTTGCCAACAAAAGTAATATTGTCAGCAGATAGAATGATGTTAGTGGCAAGTGACATGCCATGATAAGCAGGATGTGCAGTCAAAACTTGTAATTTTAATTTGCTTTGTTTGAGAGCACTATTCATTTAGTTGATGACAGCCATGTAGTTAACATTGCTAGGATTAGTAAGTAGGACAAGGATCTGTTGGCAATTAGGGCCAGCAGTAGTGGAAGCAGGTTTACACTTGGAGGCAGTGGGAACTGCATTAGCTGCTTGATACATAACAGCAACTCAATCAGCTGGGAAGGTGGGGAATGCTTGAGCCAGCTTGACAAAAGTAATATCATTGTGAACAGAGGGCCTAGGCTGAGGCCTAAACTTGATGATTGATGCAAATAAGCATTTAGGCTTGTCCACAGCAGGCTTCTTGGTTTCAGGAGCCAGCTTCTTGATAGCCAGCTGAGTGGTTTTAGCCATATCCTGAGCCTTGGGCATAGGGTTAATAACAGGAGGGGGAGAGGAAAGAGCAGATGGTGGGAGCATGGGCTGGCTGCACACAAGGGCCCATTGAATAACTTGAGCACCAGTGAGAAGGCCAATGTTCTTGATTTCAATTTGAACTTGATGGAATAATTCAGGTTTAAGAGAACATGCATCAACAAAGATATACAGAGCTTTAACAAAGACTTTCCTACTTTCAAGAGGAAGTGGCTTGAAAACTTCAGGTGCATTCTCAAGACAGAATGCAAGACTGAGCTGTTTGAGTAGTTCAGTTACTTTGATAAGACTGCTGTCCTTGAGTAACAAGGTATCCCAGAAGCGTTTATGAAGTTGAGTACTAATAAATGGAAAAAGGAAATCTGAAAAGACCTTTTCAGATATTAAGGATTTGCAAGTCAGTGATGAGAGATATTGAGGGGGATTTAAGGTTCCAGGAATAGAAGGTGTAACAGGTGTAGCAAGAATGCTAGGACCAGCTGTGGGAGTGGATTCAGGGACAGGAGAACTGAGTTTGCCAGGAGTAATAGGTTTTGGAGGAGAGGTAGCTTTTCTTTTATGATGTTTCTTGTTAGTGGGCATTTTCATAACAGCTGCCTCTACTTGAGAGTTGAAAGCTTCAGGATCGAAGTTATCATTATCAGATATAGCGTAGTCTTCAGGTTAAGACCTGAGAGTAGCAAAAGGATTCTGATAAGATGACATAGATGACATATAGACTGTAGACTAATCTCTTAAAGCCAACATCTCAAAAGAGAAGATAGTAGTAAGAGATCAAGGAAAGGTGCCCCTAACTTTCTCCCCTCCATCATCAATATGCTGGGCTATATCTTAATGTCTTTATATCTCTACCCCTCCTACCCCCTGCTCTGTATCCTAGCTAAATGATTAGTGTTGTGCTAGTAAGCTTTTTTGATCTGACTCTTGTCTTCTCTCTCACTGTCTGCCACTTAGACACTTTTCTTTTGTATATCTTCATTTTATCTCTTTTCTCTCTGATAGTAGCACCACTTCTGTTATATCTCTAGTGCTTTCAGTATTGACATCTTATAGTTACAAATAAATTTTCTTTGATTTCTAGTTTTATTTCTAGCTTTGTAGTCATACATAGTTAGATATGGACTGTGATTAAGCACCATATAATAATTTTTTGATTTAAAAAAAAAAAAAAAAACCACTTGCTCCCAATCCCAACTCAACCATGGAACAGAATTGGAATAGACTTTGTAGGTCCTTTCCCTGAATTCAAAGATTATAATTATCTTTGGGTAGTTCTGTGCCAAATAATGAGCATGGTGTATCTAATACCAGTGCACACTAATATAACAGCTAGTGAGCTATCATACATCTACATTTGAGATATTGTATGTCTACATGGCTTGCCAAGCTTTTTTTTTTTTTTTTTTAAATCAACATTTTATTACGTGGTGCTCGATTGCAGTCCAAAGGCTAGTCTTCCCAGCATCTTTTAAACCAGTCAGCATCAAAGTGATGACGCCAGAACTTGCACTTACAATTATTTGCAGTATGTTTGCTGCTGCAGTTGATACAAGTAGGAATGTGAGGGCACAGTTGGCCCATTGTCATGGGAGGGATAGGAGGTGTGGCTTTAGTATTGTCCTTACAACAGCCAGCATATTTGCAATGATGCTGTTCAGAGTGAGGTCTAAGACAGCATGGACAGTAGATAGCCTGAGTGGAGCAGGCAGTGGTAGAGTGATCCCATTTCCAGCATTGTTGACACTGAGGGATGCCAGGACAAGCTTTCACTAGCTTGATGATGCACCTGGTATTACCAAGTGTGATGTATTGGTTAACAATCTTCTTGAAGTCAGTGTCAGATTAAGAGTCCCAAATATTGAACTATATAGTAGTGGTATTGGAACGTCATGAATTGTGCATAATATGAGGTTTAGCAGCAAGGTTGAAAAGAGCTCCATCAATATGAAGGGCTGGAGTGATGTCATCAGGAGTAATGGGGAAGAGAACATCAAAGACCTTAAGATAGAACCTTAACCTAGGAAGATGGATGTGAACTTATACTTTGAGGCCAGTGGATATAAATTTGCTAACAAAAGTGACATCATCAGCAGTCAGAACAATGTTAGTGGCAAGCAATATGCCATGATAAGCAATGCGTGCAATCAAAATTTGTAATTTTGATCCATTTTGTTTGAGAGTACCATTTGTTTGATTAACAATGGCCATGCAGTCAACATTGCCAGAATTGGCAAGTGGGACGAGGATCTGTCAGTGATTAGGACCAGTAGTGGTAGAAGTGGGTTTGTGCTTGGAAGTGGGGGGAATTGCATTAGCTGCTCAATGTATGGTAGCAACTCAATCAGCTGGAAGAGTGGGAAATGCTTGAGCTAATTCAACTAAAGTGACATCATTACAAATGGGGGGTCTAGACTGAGGCCTAGATTTGACAATCAATACAAATGAGCATTTAGGCTTGTCTGCAGCAGGCTTCTTGGTTTCAGGAACTGGTTTCTTGATAACTGGCTGAGTGATTTTAGCTGTACCCTGAACCTTGGGCATAGGGTTAGCAACAGGAGGAGGAAGGGGGGCAGATGCTGGGGGCATAGGCTGGCCATGTGTAAGAGCCTATTGGATGACTTGAGCACCAGTAAGAAGACTGATGTCCTCAATTTTGATATGCACCTGATGAAATAACTTAGGTTCAAGAGGGCATGTATCGATAAGGATATATAGGGCTTCAATAAAGACCTTCCAACTTTTAAGAGGGAGGGGCTTGAAAACATCAGGTGTGTTCTCAAGACAGAATACAAAACTGAGCTGTTTAATCAGGTTGGTTACTTCAAAAAGGGTAGCATCCCCATCCTCAAGCAACGAGGTATCCCAATAGTGTTTATTAAGCTGAGTGCTAATATAAGGAAAGAGGAAGTCCAAAAAAACCTTTTCAGGCATCAAGGACTTGTGAGTTGGTGACGAGAGATACTGAGGGAGGTTTAAAGTCCCAGGAACAGAAGGAGTAGCAGGTGTAGCAGAAATGCTAGGACCAGCTGTAGGAGTGGGTGTGGGTTTGGGGACAGGGGAACCAAGTCTGCAAGGAGTAATAGGTTTTGGAGGAGAGGAAGCTTTCCTCTTGCCAAGCTTGATAGTAAGTGATCAAGACTCTTTTTTTAAAAAGAATTCACAAATTTATATAGCAGTACACAATAGCAGTCTGCTCCTGGGTTATAGATGCCTGGAACTATGATAAATACAAAGTATCAAGCTGTACTACATACTACAAAACCATAGCCAGCCTCACAGATGTCTGTAATAACTCAAGTCTGATTTTCCTGCCCTCCAGCCATAAGCTGAATGATGAGTACTTGATCTCATGAATACAATCAGAAGGCACTCAGCATGTATGCTGATATCAGAAAGCTGTCCTATCCTGATGCTTGTCCTCCTGCCTCTTGGAAGTCAACACCTGAAGCAGCCATCTGCCCCTGCCAGTTCCAATTAGCTCTTTGGGCCAACCAGTTCCAGTTGAAACAGTGCTGCCAGTATGGGCACTTTTGGTTGCTCACACTGTGCTCACCACCACAGTTCACATAGTAAGTGGTATGAGAGCATCCTTTCTTTTCCTTATACCACCATCATCTTAGGATTTTGGTCATGTTCTTTGCAGCTATGAGTGATAAATCTCACTACATACGTGGCCTATCTATTACTACTCCTTGGGATGAGGAAGTTGAGGAGAGTGGGTCAGAGCAGTCCAACACCGAGGACCTCTCCACCTCTGGTGGTGGCAACACTGAGATGGCATCCCCCTCTACTTCTTGCCACTCTGGTCTCCCTTCAGGCCTGCCAGACCCTGTTACGCCTACCCCCAAAAGGTTGAAAGGCAAGAAGAAGAGGACAAGCACAGCTGCTGAGCTTGCCTCTCCCCCCCCACACCCAGTGCCTACTGCATCCTGTCCAGTCTCCTCCCTCAGTGCCTCCGCTGACCCCTTTCAGCCAGCTTCCTCTGCTCCTTCTACTCCTGCTGCCCCTCAGTCCATTTCTGAGAGGTTTGCAGAACCTACTTACAAGAACTCTGGTGGTCTTCTAGACACTGTTGATTCTTTCAATCACATTCTTGCCAACTGGGCTGGTAAAGCCTGGGAGGAGGAGCGCGACCAGATGTGGCTTGCACAGGCAGTATCTCTCACTGTATGCCATATTGTTGCAGGAGGGTGGCATATGCTTCCCTTTGAGGATACTCCCCTCTCCCCTATGCTGGCCTCGGTCATGCATGACATGCTACCCCAGGTTGCTCCTACCCTGGTCCCCACCCACAGATCTGCTGAGTCAGCAGTCCTGGTTTCCTCCAAGCCATGTGGCCCTCCTTCAGAGGCCACTGCTCATCCTCAGACTTCTAAGCCTGCCCCTCTACCTTAGCCTGCTTGGTCCTTCAAGTGCCTGGCCCCTTCTGGTCCTAAGGTCCCCTCTGGTCCCATGAGATCTTATGTCGATACCATACACGACATCACAGCCTTGGTCAATCTGGCCAAGACTGTGCCTGATCTTCTGTCTGATCATATCATTGCAATGCATCAGGCTTCAGTCCCCTCTGCTGCCTCAAAGCACAAAATCAAGTCGACCATCACTGGTCCCTCATGTCGTCAGGTCTTGGTGTGGGTGTTCCCACTTCCCAACTCCTCCACTTTTCCTGCCTTGGTTGGCGCTGCCAACCAAGCCCTTAGTAAGAGCGACCTTTGGGTCAACTCTTGTACATTTGCTTATGGGGGGTTACCCTCCTCACTTCTCGTGTCATGAGTCAGGATGAGATAGGCCTGATCTCCTCTGCTGTCCAGCACCTCCTGTCACTCTCTGAGCCAGTTGAGGCTGCCCTCCCTAGGTCACAATCTTTCTTGAAGGTTGTTGATGTCTCTTACTTCCAGGGTAATGGGGTTATTCCTGTCACCCCTGCCCTTATCAAGGAGACCATGGAGAAGTCCCACCTGGCCTCCTCCTTCACCCTCGCTAACACTCCCCATGTCATAAGGAACTCATGACATGCTGATACTGCCACTGTGTGGTTTGACATTCTCGACTCCCAATCTGGTGCTACTGCTAAGCACCTAATTGTACCTCCTTCCAGTTTGGCCTGGTTGCATACTTTGTGCATGCAGCCTGCTCTCACTCCAGCATCCCTTTGTGCCAGTATTGCTGGCGCTGGGGACATTCAACTTATGCCTGCCATGCCCAGGCTCCCAAATGCCCCCAATACACTGGTTCTCATACTGAGGCCAGCCACTGCCTACATGCACCCTGCTGCCGAGGTAACCCCAAGGCCACCCCATCCCAGGACCCAACCCCCAAGGGAGCTCCATGCCCTCATGCCCCATGCTGTCTCAACTGCAAAGGCAAGCACAGTATGTCTGACAAACAGTGCCCATATTGGAGGCACTGCTTCAACTACCCCTGGCTGGCCCAACAGTTCAGTCAGGATGGTGGATCTAGGGCAGAGGTTTTCTTTGATGCAATCTCTGAGAGGATGGCAAAGTCTAGGCAGGAGAGTGGGAAGGCTTTTAGGTGATGATGCTGAACTCTTTGAGTAGGATAACTAGGTACCCTCGTTGGCTTCGGTTGAGGGGGGGAAATATGGAACATCCAGGTGCAATTGTGATGGACTCATTTCAATGCTGTGTTATGTTTTCTAGTCATATCTCGTAGATATCTTGTGCAGTATCCCAGGCTCTAACCTGGGTGCGGACTGCTATCATGCACTGCATTACAAATTTATGAGTTTAAAAAAAAAAAAAGAGTGGTATGAGAGCATAGAGCTCTTTTCATAGTTGCTAGCACAGGGGGGTTAGCTATAGGATTGCTATGACAACAACCAGCAAGAAGATGATGGTTGGCCTCAGAATGAGGGCCAGCACACTGTGAGCAGCAGGAAGTCTACAAATGACAGGAGCAAGTAGAGTGACCCCAGTACCAGCAGCACTGGCACATAGGGACACTAGCATGTGACTGAGCCACCTGCACAGAGCAGGAGGCTGGACTGAACTAGAAGGATGAGTTGATCAGGTGCTTAGTAGAAGTGCCTGACTGGGAGTCAACAATGTTGAACCAAACTGTGGCTAAGTCCAAGCATGCAGAGTTATGCATGATGCAAGGAACATTAGCAAGGGTGAAGGAGGGGGCCATGTATGACTTGGCCATGATACTCTTTATATAATCCAAGTCTATAGGGTCAGTGATACCTGGCCAGAAGTAAGGAATGTCAATGATTTTAAGATAAGACTGTGATGTGGAGAGGGAAGCCTGGACCTGATGGCCCAGATACTTGTGAACAGCAGAGGAGACCAGCTGAATTTCTTCAGCAGTTGCAATGCAGAAAGTGAGAAGGGAGATACCCCCATATGCAGAAACACACAAGTTGACCCAAAGATTGACCTTAGTGAGAAACCAGTTAGCAACTCAATCTCTCAACCACCTATTCCTATTCCTAAACTGGTTGTCAACCCTAAACCCAAGGCACCTGTGCCACCAGCCAAAAAGCCTCAGGCTTCTTTTGCTAATGTTGCTAAGTCCAGACCTAAGCCCAGACCTATGGTCCAGGCCCCTGCTCCAATTCATGATGATGTAGGCTTAGTTGAACTCACTAAGGCCTTCTCTGTCCTTTCTGCTGATAGCATCACTACTATGCATCATGCTGCTCACAATGTGCCTGTTGCTTCTAAGTGCAAGCCATCTTCTACCACTCTTAGCCCTTCCCAACAACAAATCCTCATCTCTTTCTCCAATCCAGGAGAAATTGATTTCTTCAAGCTCATCTCACAATTGAACAATAATCTCAAAGCCAAGAAGTCCTCTTTGAGGATTCTGACTGCTCACATTGCTTATGGAGGAATCTCTCTCTCCACCACCACTGTTCCATCAGCTGATAATTTAAAAGTTGTCACTGATTTCATCTCTTCTTTTTTTTCTTTTTTTTTTACTCATAAATTTATAAGGCAGTGCACGTTAGCAGTCTGCCCCCAGGTATAAAGCCCAGGCTAATAGTACAGGTAAATCTACAAGATGTAACTAGAAAACATAACACCAAATTGAAATAAAGTTGTCACAGTCGAAAAGTTGTCACAGTCATACCTAGTCATTCTACATTTTCCCCCCTCAACCAAAGCTAACAGGGGTACCTAGTTGTCCTACTCAAAGAATTCAGCAACAATGCCTAAAAGCTCTCCCACTCTCCTGCCTAGACTTTGCTGTCTTCTCAGAAATTGCATCAAAGAAGACCTCCATTCCAGAGCCACTATCCTGACTGAACCATTGGGCTAGCCAGAGGTAGTCAAAGCAGTGCCTCCAATATGGGCACTGTTTGTCAGACACACTGTGCTCATCTTTACAGTTGAGACAGCACAGGGCATAAGGGCATGGAGCTCCCTTGGGGATTGGGTCCTGGGGTGGGGTGGCCTTGGGGTTACCTCAGCAACAGGGCATATGTAGGCAATGGCCAGCCTCAGTATAAGGACCAGCATAGCGGGGGCACTTGGGGGTCTGAGTATGGCAGGTACGAGTCAAATGTCCCCAGCACTAGCAATGCTGGCACAAAGAGACACTGGAGTGAGAGCAGGCCATGTGCACAAAGCACACAACTGGGCCAAACTGGAAAGAGGCACCAATCAAGCACTTAGCAGTAGCACCAGACTGAGAGTTGAGAATGTCGAACCATATGGTGGCAGTATTGGCACATTGTGAGTTCCTCATAGCATGTGGAGTGTTGGTAAGGGTGAAGGAGGAGGCTATGTAGGACTTTCCCATGGTCTCTTTGATAAGGGCAGGGATGACAGAGGTAACCCCATCACTCTGGAAGTAAGGAACATCAATGACCTTCAAGAAAGATCACAACCTAGAGAGGGCAGCCTCAACTGGCTCAGAGAGCAACAGGAGGCACTAGACAGCAGAGGAGATCAGGCCTATTTCGTCCTGACTCACAACATGAGACATGAGGAGGGTAACATCCCCATAAGCAAATGCACAAGAGTTGACCCAAAGGTTGCTCTTACTAAGGGCTTGGTTAGCAGCACTAACCAGGATAGGGAAAGTGGAGGAATTGGAAAGTGGGAACACCCAAACCAAGACCTGACAATGTGAGGGACCAGCAATGGTTGACTTGATTTTGCGCTTGGAGACAGCAGGAGGGACTGAAGCCTAATACATCACAATGATGTGATCAGATAGAAGTTCAGGCACAGTCTTGGCCAAATTGACCAAGGCTGTGACATTGCATATGGTGTCAGTATAAGATCTTATAGGACCAGAGGGGACCTTAGGACCAGAAGGGGCTGGGCACTTGGAGGACTGAGCGGGCCGAGGTGGAGGGACAGGCTTGGATGTCTGAGGATGAGCAGTGGCCTTGGAAGGAGGACCATGTGGCTTGGAGGAAGACACTAGGACTACTGACTCAGCAGATCCACAGGTTGGGACTGGGGTAGGAGCAACCCAGGGTAGCACATCATGCATGACCAAGGCCAGTGTAGGGGAGTAGGGAGTATCCTCAAAAGGCAGCATATGCCACTCTTCTGCAACAATGTGGCAGACAGTGAGAGACACTGCCTGTACAAGCCTCATCTGGTTGTGTTCCTCCTCTCAGGCTTTACTGGCCCAGTTGGCAAGAATGTGATTGAAAGAATCAATGGTGTCTAAGAGACCACTGGAGTTCTTATAGGTAGGTTCCACAAACCTCTCAGAGACAGACTGAGGGGCAGCAGGAGTAGAAGGGGCAGAGGGAGCCAGCTGGAAGAGGTCAGCAGAGGTGCTAAGGGAGGAGCTTGGGTGGGACATAGTAGGTGCTGGATGTAAGAGAGGGGAGGTGAGCTCAGCAGCTGTGCTCAACCTCTTCTTCTTGCCTTTTGACCTTTTGAGGGTAGGTGTGATGGGGTCTGGTGGGCCCAAAGGGAGACCAGAACAGTGAGAGGTGGATGAGAACACCATTCCAGCATCACCACCACTGGAGGCAGAGAGACTCTTGACATCAGACTGCTCTGACCCACTCTCCTCAACTTCCTCATCCCAAGGAGCATTAGATAGACCACATATGTAGTGAGATTTGTCACTCATAGCTGTAGAGAACATAACCAAAACCCAAAGATGATGGTAGTGTAAGGGAAAGAAGGGATGTGATTTCATCTCTTCTCATCAACCCTTCTTGATCTCTTACCACCACCTACCTTTTTGGGTTGTTGGTCTTAAGAGATTAGTCTACATTCTACTTGATGTCTGATATATCTACTACAAACATTTTTGCTGGTCTTGCTGTTGAAGAGAATGCTATGGATGAGTTGGCAAGCAAATTCGACGCTGAAGAATTCAATACTAGAATTGCCAGGGCCATCTTAAAGACACCCACTGCTAAACATTGCAAGAAGAGGAAGGCAACTTCACCTCCTAAACCTACTACTCCAGGGTCTATCTTTAGTGAACTCCAACCTATTCCTCCTTTTAAGGACAAAGGAGTTACTGTCTCTGATGATGTTGGCACTTTTGCTAATGTCATCTTCAACACTCCACATAACACACTTATGTCCTATGATCAACAGACTTCTTTATCAATGGCTCCTCTTATAGTTGGAAATGAGGATGCTCAGAAGATTTTCAACAACCTATGCCATGCTTGGTCATTCTTCAAAGCCAAGAATACACCTGACGCTTTTCATGCCACTGCCCTGAAAGCTGGGGTGAATTGGCACTTGTACTATGCAAGGCTTGTCACTTTATTGCTTGACTCCTTCCCTTTTCCATACAAGACATTTGATGATGTCTTGCTCACCATCAGTGGTGATGGTGGAGAGTCCGTCACCACTACTCAAATTATCAAATGGGCTATCAAGCATATTCCATCCATTAATGCCCATCCCATGCCTGCACCTGCTGTCACTACTCCAGCACCTGTCATCAACCCTAAGCCCAAGGCTAAGAGTCCAGCTAAAACCCCTCATCCACTTTCTAAGAAGCTGGCTCCTGAGGTCAAGAAACCAGCTGTGGACAAACTGAAATGTTCATTTGCTGATGCTCTCAAGGCTGGGCCCAAGTCTAGGCCCACCCCCTATCATGATATCACCTTGGTCAAGCTGGCCCAGGCCTTCCCTTCTCTATCACCAGAGCAGATTGCTTCTATGCACTGCATTGCTATGTCTGAACTGCCTGCTACTAAACACTGGCCCTCCTCCACCACTACTGGTCTATCGTGATGCCAGATTAACATTCCCATTGGTGACATTACTGATATTAACATTGCTAAATTCGTTATTGGGATCAATCAGGTACTCAAACAAAACAAGCGCTCCATACAGGCAACCAAAGCACACATAGCTCATAGTGGAATTAACATTTCCACTAATGTCATATCAGACCAAGGTGACCTTGATGTGGTCACTGAATTCATTAACAGCAGCCTTAGTACCAATACTATGGCCCAAGTCCCGTGTTCGAGGTCTTATCTCAAGATACTCAACATCCCTTACCCTGTGACTAAAGAAATTGTCACACATGCCATCTGTGCAGCTTCAGAGCCACCTATTGGGCTCACTGCTCAACTGCACATTATGTGTAACTCTAAGCACTCAGATACCACAACTGTTTGGTTTGACATCTGGGATTCTCAATCTAGAGCTAACATCAAGAAGCTCAATGGTCAATTCATTACTATTGGCTCTGTCTGGTGTGTCATCTTTTTTTTTTTTTTTTTTTTTAAATCAACATGTTTA